>PVJA010013214.1:15000-50086 GCA_004027025.1 Myocastor coypus | reverse complement strand
AAAAAAAAAAGTAATGTTGATTTAGAAGGGTTAATGTTTAATTGTTTGATCAATCTTATATACCTATATGTATTAATCTAAACTGATCTGATGATGAAAATATGTAATATAACCAATTGTTAAATTTAAACAATAAAAAATAGAAACTTGAATAAAAAAAAAAAGCTGTAAGCAGACAGCCAAAATGCAGGGAAGGCCCAAGGGAATTGAGATGCCAGGAATGTGTAATGCACAAATCAAGGATTTAGTTTAGAGGGGGTTGGTTTTGTTGTTTTGCTTTTTAATCAGACAAAATAGAATTTTTTCCAAACTATCTGAAAGACGCAGGAAAGACATTATGACCATAAAAGGGTCAATTAACAAGTAAGATATGACAATACTAGAACTAGGAAAATTCTTGGGACTCTTGGGAAGAGACTGAACATACTTTGCATTGCAAATAGGAATGAATCTTCAGGGGACAGAAGTGAAATAATATAGCTGTGACTAACACGGGCCCCACAAGCTAATGCACAGACGGCCAGGCCACTGGAGCACACCTTGCGAGGTCATATCAGGGTCCGGATCCTTCCTGCCTCTCATCCTGCTCCCCGGCTGCCCTGACTAGGTCAGCCTTCCTCTCCCACGGACCAAAACTCATAATGCACGGCGACCACGGACCAGAACTTTCGAAAGCACAAGTCAAAATAAACCTGTATTAAAGTTTAATTTTCTAGTCCTCTGTTCCAGCGATGGAAAGCTGATTATGCAGATTCATTAGGTCTCTGTACTTTATGAATCCTCTGAATCCTTACTGATTTTCTGTCTAGTTAATTTATCCATTATTGAAAGGAGGATATTGAATTTCACGTTATCTGCTTCTCACTTTGGTTAATGCTGGTCATAGAATTGAGCACACTAATGTTGGGACATTTATAGTTGTCACATCATCTTGGCTGACTGACCCTTTTGTCATCATAATGTCCTGTCTTGTCTCTTTGGACAGTTTTAGAACTTTTATCTATTTCATTTGATATTTTAAAAACTTAGCAAACTAAATACTTAATATTTTATACTTCATTGCATGTTTTAACAAAAATACAAATAAAAAGTAGATAAAATAATTTTATAAAGATAATGATAATTTTGAGGCAGGTCTGCTAATTTAGTACTTCTGAAGAATTTTTTTTTAATTCTCATCTTTAATGATTATAAAAATGATGCAGACTTACAAATAACTCTGCTAATACAAAGACAGGTTAAATAAAAGAGAAATCTCTATAAATGGAAAACTACTAAAAATGCAGTAATAGGGATATCTATTCAATGCATGCCTTGATAATTTTCAAAAACATGTGCCCAAAATTGTTACATAGATTCAACACAATCCTAACCAAAAAAATACCATCAACATACTCACAGATCTATAGAAAACATTTCTTTAATTTACTTGAAACCAAAAGAGACCAAGAATAACAAAAACAGTTCTGGAAAACAAAGACAAGGCAAAGGACATCACAACCCTGGCTAGAGATTATACTACAGAACTACTATGAAAAAACAGCATGGTATTAGGAAAGAAAAAACAAAACAAAAAAAGACCTGAGGACAAACAGAACAGATTAGAAGATGCACATATAATTCCAAACACACTCAGCCACGTGATACTTAACAACGAGGCCAAAAACCTTCACTGGAAGAAAGACAGCCTCTTTCATAAATGGTTCTGGAAAAATTGGCTTTCCATCTGTTGAAGACTAAAGCTAGACCCATGTCTCTCACATGCACTAAACTAAAATCAAAATGGATCAGTGACCTAAATATTAAAACGGAAACACTAAATCTGCTAGAAGATGCAGTAAGTTAAACTCCTGAAGACAGAAGTAAAGGCACAGAGTACATGAACAAAACCCCAGTTGTATGGGAAATACTGCCAAGAACCAACAACTGGGATCTCACCTTATTAAAAAGGTTTTGCAAAACAAAAGAAGTTACCAACAGTTACTGAAAAGTAACCCACAAAGTGGAAAAGCATCTTGGCGAGTTGTTCCTCACATAAAGGACTAGTACTAGAATTGGAAAAAAAAAAGAAAAAAGAAATCAGACCTCTTCCCCAAATTTAAAGGCCCAATCCAAAAATGGGCATCTGAGATGCAAACATCCTTCTCAGACAAAATAAAACAACACTGAGAATTCATCTCACCCCAGAAAGAATGACTATTATCAAGAAATCAACCAATAATAAATGCTAGGCGGGGAAATGTGTACTTCTCCACTTAGTGGGGGTGTAGACTGCGTGACCACTGTGGAAATCAGTGTGGAGATTCCTCAAAAATCGAGGACCAGAGGTCTCATTAAACCTATCTATTCCCATGCTGGTTATATTCCTGGAAGAATTAAAATCATTGTACCACAGTGATATATGTACACCCATGTTTATAGCAGCACAATCTGTAATAGCTAAATGGATGAATGTTTAGACCAGACTCTTAAATAAACTAGATTCATATGTAAATACCTCATGTCTCTATGGTGTAAGAAACTGAAACTGTAAATAAGAACCAAAATATAACAGATATAGAGACAAAGAAGAAATTCTTTAAAAGTACAAGGGAACTAAGGAGGGGGGAAAAGGAAAAGAAGGAATGGAAAGAAAAAGTAAGGGGAAGATAAAATGGAAACAAAGCTTTGTAAATAAGGAAGGGAAAAGGAGTTAAAGGAAGGAGAGAGGAAGAAAAAAAAAACCCAAGAATCAAGATATATTATATACAAGTACAAATTCCCTATGATACATGTTGTTATGTAGATCTAAACTGTACCAACAGTGTTTAGAAAAGTCATCATGTCTGCATCTTGTACTCTGAACAACCACTATGAAAACAGCGATATACAGTATTGTTGGAAAAAAAAAAAGTATAGTGTGTCAAAATGGAAATGTAAGTGTGTCACAAAAATGCCATCATAATTGCCATAATACAGTATTATGTATGGCTTTGATTTTAAATTTTTGTGCAAAATTATATGTGTTGTCTGTCAACATTCTAAAAATAAAAATTAAAAAGCAAATAAATAAATAAATATTGCACCAATAAACATAATGTCATGGTTTGTGTCTAGTTGTCCTCCCCAAAGCCTCAAACAGTCATGGGCAGATTTCTGGCATTTATGATTATCTTAGATACTTTTTACTCGTTGCTGGGACAAATACCCGACACTCAAAATGAAGGAAGGAAAGGTTTATTTAGCTCAGTTACTAGAGGTTTCAGTGCATACTCGGCTGGCTCCAAAGCTGAGTGGCACATGGCAAAGAGCAGCAGTTCATGGCGGCAGAACAGCAACAATATGGTGAAGAAGCAGCAGAACAACCAGGGGAGCAGACAGCAATAGCGTGAGTCTGCTTCTCTGTCTCTCTTTATGTTATTACATCAGCTGTCTGCCTTAGCCTATTTGCCTCAGGTCACACCTATAATTCCCAGCAGTGCTCAGACCCATAATCTCATCAGTACGTAAAACACATAATCCTAGGGGATCATGGATCAAGTCTCAAACTCTAGAAGTCCCTACCCCATGACTCACGAGGCTTTGGGGGACAACTAGACATAAACCCTAACAATGATTAGCTCATGAGCCACTGGGATGATGGATGTGAGCGCTCCACCAGGCCCGAGGTGGATCGCCTACACGCAGCATAAGGGAGACAGCCTGGCTCTCTGCAGCCCTGGTCGCCGCTGCTCCTCTCCTCTGCTCTGACTGTTCTGCTGCCTCCCATCGCCATGAATAGTTGTAATGTAAACATTTTAAATATATTGTATGCATGACCAGCGTCAGCTCTCACATTCTTTAGGTTTGCCCCAAGTGCCAAATCAAGCTTTCCTACTTCTTCTAACCCCTTCACCTGGACTCTGTTCTCTTCCTCAACGTACATTATTCTTCCTGTTTTCTTTGATTATTCTCGCTTGCATTTATATCTGTATTATGATCACTGTTGCCAACGAATTCAGGAGTCCCTGTGGGAACAGGCTTCATTTAATGTCATTTCCATGACTTTAATGGCACTGCCTGTCATTTCACATTTTGTCTTCATCTTATTGCTGTCTTCCCTGTGCTCAAGTTTGTAAATTTTTTCAGATATTCTGAGGAACTTAGGCTTCAGAAACTTACCTGTTCAGAGAGCCCACATCAAATGAGCCTGTTTATTTCTGTCTGTGCTTCTGACATTAACATTTATAGAATGAATTTATTGTTTTATTTTATAAAGAATTTATTGTTTAGACTAATCTTTGAACAACAAACTTTCAGAAGAATTTAATAAGAAATTTAGTACATCGTTTCTATGCCTTTTCTTTCAGAATACTACTGAAGCACTAATGTACGAAAGCCACAAATAAGCCCAAATTGGAATTTTTTATTTATGATTGCATGCCAGTAACAATATTTGCACATGAAAAACTGTAAGCAGAGGGCCAGAGATCTAGATATAAAGCCCAATTGTAAAGCATTTTCCTAACATGCATGAGGTGCTGGATTTGCTCCACACTGCAAAAGCAGATAGGCAGTCAAAAATAATTGGCACATGCTAATGTTAAACAGAATGGTAAAGAAGACATCAATATTATCTTGTTTTACTCTCATAATAGCCTGCTTATGACTTGAATGTCACTTTTACTTTTTAGTAATGTGTTTGTATAAAACCATATAAATAAAATTAAGCTACAGCCCCAGGCACGAGTGTGTTTCAAAATCAAGCAGCGTGAAAATGCTTAACAGGTTTCCCTGGAAGAGGGAAGATGGGTGCCTAACATCTAGAAACCCATTCCCCTATGGAGGAGAACACGCCTTGCCCAAAGTGGCCTGCATCAGCTTCCACTGGCAGCAGCTACCCGCACCAGCAAGACTCAGCCCCAGGGCCAGCAGTGACCAGGTCTGTCCATGCATCACACAAACTGATGGCTGAATCAGTCTTACGGAGTCTTCCTTAACACCTACAAAGCTACACGGACAACTCTTGCTCTACAAAAACATGTGATCATTTCTTTTGAAGGACATTTCATTCTACCTTCTCTAATTAAAAACAAGTTCCTCCACAGAAAGAACATAGCACATTTATTCACAATTCCCACAATCCTTGCTCATATTTTTATTTTGAATGCCTCCTACCCTTTCAATGCAGTAAAATATAAATGTATTCACTGTCAATATCAACACAGCATTTAATTAACTCTTTCTTCAGAAGAACCTTCTGGCTGAATTCTATACCTAAATTTAATGATTTGAATAATTTTTCTATGAATGCATATTTTATTATTAACTATTAAAAAATTTAACAAATTATTTTGCCTTACCTACTTCTTTTATTAAGGTATTAAAGAAAATGAATCCATCATTCCAATTCTTCTCAGTAGCTTATATTCGCTGAGCACTTACACTACAATTTGAGAAAGTCTGAATGGAAATAGTTTTGCTCTTATACCCACATTATGTATTTTTCTCATGACAATAAAATGATGTTATACACCAAAGGGAACAAGTTAAATACTCCTTCCAGAATTTTCATGAGGCAGCTGAGCAAGTCTAAGCCCTCCTAACTGCTTGTCTCACATCTGTGTAACTATAGGTAACCAGCTAACACTGAGCCTGCAAGTCTCCAAGTCTAACCGCCCCTTTCTCAAATCCACCACTGACCTGACCAGTTGGGTAACCCAAACAGCAGAAAGTAATCATCCCTTAAAGAGGTGGATTCTCCCCACTCACCGCCTTCCTTCCTGGTCAATGATTCACAAACTGGACCCTCATATTTTTTTCCACTCAACTTTGAAACATGTTCTAACTTGAAAGTATGTTGTCAAAGAACAATTTAAATGGCACTATTTTCACTGAAAACACAACCCAACTATTTAAAATGGAAACCATGGCAGCAAAAGGATGAGAAGACATCAGAAGACTCTGCTGTAAAGGGATCTATGATAAGGGTAATGAAATTTTCGCAGCAACTTTTAAAAACTTGACCTCTGCCTCAGAGTCTGTGGCCTCCACGGTGAGGGGCGATCAGTACACTTCCATTCGGTATCCTTCCATTTCCCCTTTATGCCTCATTTCCTCTGAATTCTTCAACTTCATACCCCAAGCTGAAGTTAATGATTTGAATAACTCCACTCCATTTGAATTTTAAAGAATTCTTAATTTTAATCCACAGTTTAAAAGTGTCCCTGCATCACTACAGTTATTGCTTACCCTAGAAATCAATGACAAACTTCAGCAAAAATTTAATGAGAGCACTGAGTTAATAATGTTTGAAGTCCAATTAAAATGAATTTCAAGCCAGGATATAGCACAGTGGCGTGGCACCTGCCTGGCAAGTGTGCAGTCATGAGTTCAATTGCCAATACAAAAAAAAAAAAAGAAAGAAAAGAAAAAAGACTCAGTTTTTGAATTTAACTTTAAGGATTGTGGTAGTCTTTTCTATGTATTTTCTTCAGAATAATGGTCAAACATTATATTAAGCTCCCAGGCAATCCTGAGTCCGAGTTATGTGGATTCAAATTTGGACTCAGCATCCTCTTCCCTTTGAGCCACTCTTGAGCATTTCCTTTATTTGCTGGATAATGTTTGCTCTTCAAGAGTGAAAATAATTCTGTTTTCATTGGAAGGACAAAATTGAAAAGCCATAGTCACAGAGCTTTTCTAAGTTGCTTGAATTAAATGATCTATTAAGTATCCTACATAAATTCACTCTGAACATAAGGGAATTTGCAAGTATTAACAAAAGCAATAACCCGAATACTTACATTACAACAAACTCCTAAAAATCAGTCTCAGAAGGAAGAGCAAGCATACAAATAACAGTATCATAAAATAAGGTGCCTCTCTGGAGTACTCCTATGCTTTAGATGAATCTATCAGTATAGCACAATTAGAAACTCCGTGAAATGGGGGAAGAATACATCAGTAAATGGCACACCCTCCTCACACAAAGTTGACAGGCTCTCCGGGAACATCCAGGCTCAAAACGCGTTACCAGGAGCACTGCATCTCCTTGGTAGCCTAAAGCAAACATTTTTATATGCCTTTTTAATTATCTTCTTAACAATCTGCCAGTCTCCCAGAGAACTCTTCTCAGTTACAAGTGCGTGTCAACAAACAACCCATAGTGAGGATACTCAGCTAGTACTTACTGTTGGAAATTTAAATCAGTTCTAAAAATATAGGTTATGCTGCATGCTGAAATGCTTAATCTATTTGGCACTTTTTCTGGGACATTTAATGGTCCATCAGTACAATGTGTTATGGTATAGAAACACGGAATGAAGTGGAGTGCTTGCCTAGGGGATTCTCAATATAAATAAACAAGCAAATAGATTAAACACTGAAACATCAGCGCACGGGTGATGTCAAGTGGATCACCGCCATTAGGAGTGAGCCTTGGCCAAACACATGAGTGCACAGCAGGGCACTAAAAGACAAGATGTATTTCAGTAGCAGACTGCAGAGTATTAGAACACTCCCAAATAAAGTTTAGGATTGTTCTGACAGTGTGAAGGACTTCCAGATAGATGGGAAAATAGTATGCTCCAGACATCAGAAGTTAGAATTGAAAAAGAAGAGTTAAAGGACAGAGAAAGTAATTTCCTTTCAGTTAGATCTTGTGAACTTAGAAATCACTTAAGTCCCATCCACACTGATCATTTAAAACATTTTCCTTATTCGTCTAATCACTTCTGGAATACATAACAACTGTTTGAGGTACAGGATGGATAGGCAGTGCACAAAGCAAACCAGTTACTTTTGGAGAACTTGATGAAGAGCTTTTTTTTTTAACTTGACTCTGACTTGTCTTAGTTACTCTCCTCTCATTGCTGGGACAAATACCCGACACTCAAAATGAGGGAAGGAACGGTTTATTTAGCTCACAGTTACTGGAGGTTTGAGTCCACATTCCAAGGGAGAGAGGCACATGGCAGAGGGCAACCTTTCATAGCAGCGACTAAGAGCAAGAGCCGATGGAGGAGTAGCAGCAGCTGAAGCAGCTAGCTTCTCTTCCCTCCTTACATTGAAATGCAAACCACCTGCCCCAGGGGAGGTGCAGCACCCACACACTTAATAATTAATTGCAAATTCCATAAGCCGCCCCTTGACTGCATGAGGCTTTGGGGGGACACCTATACGCATACCATAACATGACTTACCCACTATACCAATGACGGTGAAAGTGACAGCCAGGTGAGTACATAAGTAGTTTTAACTTGCTAGGGGACATATTAGATATCAAAATAAACAGGCCATCTTAACTTAATAATATATTTATTGACCCACTATATCAAAAATAATATTCCAATATATAATCAACATAGAATATTAGAAACATTACAGCTTTTATGTACCTTTCTACAACATAACATCTTGTCCTTGTGCAAGGCACATTTCCTGAGTTCCTGTAACGAGTGGCTGACACTTGGATAAGGGCTGACAAATCTGACTGGAGGTCAAATCACAGAAAACTGGTCAAAATTTAGACTCCTGGGATTCCTCCATTCCAGTTCAAAATGGTTAGGTTGCTGAGGAAGTTTTTTTAACATGGCAGTTGATAAACTGCTTATCATCAAGCTGATACCTGAGAATCAGTGTTCTAGAACACAAAACACAAAACAATCTAGGTCTTCCCATGTATGGCTGTGCTTCCAATATCTAAGAGACACTGTCATCTCAGTGTCCTTTATTCTCCATGCTAAGAAGGTCACACTCTGCCACCCTTTCCTCACCTGGCACGGTTTCCCTCTAGAACCCCAATCCAGTCTCTGGCTGCATTCCCAGTATGTCTGACAGACTTGCCCTAATGAAGAAGCGCCACAGCATAAAACATCCAAATTAATCCTCGAAACGTTTCACAGTTTCGAACAGAGATGTGACTCTCTGTTCAAACTTTGAAAATGAAGTCACAGTCCCTCAAACTGAAATTTGAAAGCTCTCGTTACCAAGAACCACTCAGGGTGTTCCATTTCTTTGAGATGCTGTATACTTTGTTGTGTGTGAGATAAAGACCCCTCAACATAACGCAGAGCCCCAGGAGCACAGAACTAGCTTGTTCCAGGCTTCTCAAGCCTCTCACCTTTCCTCTAAATCAGAAGGCAGCATTTTGATTTAAAAGAAGGGCTATTCAGTCTTCTTTAAAGTTACATGAATATAAAACATTGTCACCAGAAAAACCAGATTCACCATGAATAGGTTTACTTTACTCAGTGTCACAAGTATTTGCTCACTGATGGCTTACAAAACATGATGTGTGCCACCACTGTAGCCAAGCAGCTATAAGGAACAAAGCAGAGTGCCATAACACAATGGAATTCACGTGTTCACCTAATAGATAGTCAAGAAATTCTTACTCTATACCGGACACTTGTGACAACTGTGAAGTAAACATTCAAACTTTCCTATCTTTATGGAGCTTCTTTTCTAGTAATCAAGACAGATAATAAATAAGTCGCATGACAATTAAATGAATTAGAAAGTATGGCAGATAGCTCTTCTTTTTCTCTAAGTTTTTGGTCTGCAAACTTAAATCCTTAACCCTCCAGAAGAGAAGCTTAGTGATACTATTACTCTATTACATAGGTACTTGAGCTTAACATCACTGTCGTCCTGAGTATCAAACGTCTTAAGCTTAACTTGAAATTGGTATTGTCCATCAATCATCAATATTCTAATCCCTATAGAATGTGACAAATACAAAACAAAACAAACAAAAAAGTTACACATTTTTACATTGACATTTAAAAATCAAACCATATACAAAATTGTACCAGGTTAAACCTATGGCATTTTTCCTTGTCTCTTATTCTCTTTTATTACTGCCCTTCTTTTAACCCACTACTATTGTGGAGTATTAGACTATACATACAACTCCTTCCTCTTGGTTCAAAGAGAAGAAGTATTTGTACCAGCAGTCTTCAGAAAGCGTATGTCTGCATCCTGTACTCTGAACAGCTACTACGGAGTCAACAATATGCACTCTACTGATCATTGTGGCTGTCCTACTGATAGGTTCTGAAACTTCCTCATTGCTTTTTCTTTCTTGTTGAAATTAACAAAATTATAAAAAGTAAGTATGGTAGATAATAAATATAAGGGAACTAATAGATCAGAGTAAGGGAGATTAAGGTTCCTTATTGAATGGAAGATAGGCTGAAATTTCACTTAGGGGTCACTGTAGGCCTCATTAAAAACTGGTACTTGAGAAAACCTTTGGAAGAAGCAACGGAGAAAACAAGGTGCAACACCAGGACCAGAGCACTGCAGCAGAAGAGCATCTCTCCTGCTTGAGGAACAAAGGGCGCCCGCGGGGTTACAACAGCGTGAACAGAGAAACTAAGCAGAAAAGTAATGCAGCAGCGAAGTGAGAGCTCCTGCAGGATGCTGCTGGACTGAAGGAGTTTGTCTTTTGGGTGAACTGGGGAAGCCCTGGAAGTCTGGGGCCAGGCAGCCACAAGGTCTGTTCTAAAGGTTTGGTTTAACACAGAGACTATGTTAAGAGGTTCCCCAAGGCCAGTGTGCTTACAGTGGGCCTTGGAGATGTGATCGTGAAGGTGTGGTGTTCATCTGTGGATTAGCTCACCAGTGGGCTGGTGGCTAAACACAACGTTGGGAGACGAAGCCTGCTGGGAGGAGGTGGGTCACTGAGGTCATGGCCAGACAAGTCTGCGGCTCTCTCCCTCGGTCACTGACATTTCCGGTCATCAAGCCATGAGCTATCTCTTCTCTGCCATGTCACACATGGACCAAAACTTCTGCAAACCATCAGCCAAAACAGACCTCTCCTCCCTCAGTTCACAAGTATAGCCTTGGACATTTTGTTTCAGCAATAAGAAAGTACTAGAACTAGGATAATGTTCATGTATTGCTATCTGTCATCCTTGCTGGAAAGTAAGCTACTCCAGAGCAGGGATTTTTAAATGTTCTTCAAAGGGTTGCTCTGGAAATTACGTTAGACTGCAGGGTAACAAGAATGTAAGTAGGGAATCCCTCAGAAGGCCACTGCAGTGATCCAGATGAGTGACATGGTGGCTTGGACCAGGTAGCTAGCAGAAAGTGCAAAGGAAGTAGTCATACTTTTACATTAAAATAAACTTAGCTATAATACTGTGTCATGACTATTTTAACAGGGATGCCAGGAAAGCACAGAAAAGGGAACAATAACTCCACCAAAATAAAAATGATACATAAATATTCACCAGGAAAAAGAACAAGGAAGAACATTCCAAAAGAAACCAACAGTGAGTTATTGGTAGCTATGGGAAATGCAGAGAAAAACATTTTTCTAGGGAGCTTACGTTCTCATTAGGAAGCAAGAGAGGAAATGATGTAAGAGTGAAGTCACAGGTGCTACTGGAATCCAAATCAGCAGAAGGACTCTGCACAATAAAAATAAAGATGGCTGGGGAGATAACTCAGCAGCACAAGTGCCTGCCTGGCAAGCACAAGGTCTTGAGTTCGATCCCTGGTAGAGAGAGACAGAGAGAAGGAGGGAGGGGAAAAAGAGGGACCATGAGATAGCCCAGTGGACTAAGCATCTGGACACACACCACCCTCACTCGCACACCTGCTCCCCAGGCACACTGAGCTGGCCACTGAGACAAGGGGTGGTGGCACATGCCTGTACTTCCATACTTCCAGTGTCGAGGAGGCTAAAAACAGGAGGATCACTATGGTAGTGAGACCCTGTGCTAAAAAGAATAAAAAAGAAAGAAATAGCAATGACAGCAAGATATAGCAAGGTATTCTAAAGACAGTAAGAAAATAGCAGGAAATGAAAAGAAAATGACTCCAATTCACAAGGGTCCAAAAGACTCTTGGTGCCTCTCCCAATATTACATAGAGTTCCCTGAAATCCTTCCCTCCACCTCCAGGCCCCCACAATAGTCCAGATAAATACCTTATTAAAAAGCACTAGAGATACCCAGACAGAGCCAGGTAAAATGATTCTCTTGCTCAGCGGTACCCTGCATCTTCTTCTGTTGGTTTTCTCTGTGGTCTTCCCACTTCTGAAACACTGGCACAGCTGGGAAGTATACATGGCCTCCTTGGCACTCAATCTCAGGCTCCTCTACCCAAATGCATTTACCCTATTCTTCCCAGTAAGCCCAAATATGGAAAGAAGAGGACAGAAGACTCTTCCGAGCCACTTTCTCCCCAGCCTCCTTTCATTGCGCAAAAGCTGCTTCACCTCAAGTCCTCCACAAAAACTAGCGCTTCCACCTGAAAGCCCCAAAAGCAGCCAAGGACATGCCACCTGCTGCTGAGACAATTCCAAAGTAAAAATAACAGCCCACACTTACGGTGTGTTCATAAAGGGCAGGCACAGTTCTATTCCTAGCGTGTACACCTCAGCTCTAAGCAGCAACGCTGCTAAGGTCTAAGCAGCGAGGCTGACTGTCCCAGCTGAAGCACAGCTAGGGAAAACAGAGCTGAGACTGCAGCCCACAGTTTCTGATTCCAGAGCCCGTGCTCCTGGGCACCAAAGGACAGCAACATGAGCTCAGAATCGCCACCACGATCTCCTTCCTCTGCCCGCTAGGCCACTTGAATGTGACCTTTCTTAGCAGAACAACATCTGAAGCAGAGAAAAAGGAGCTCGGAGGAATGCCCCAGGGGCACAGAGCGCCCCGACACAGCTGTCCCAGCCCCAAGAACATGACACACAGAGAGAGGAGCTGGCTGGGAGGCAGAGGGGCTCCACCCGACATCAACGGTCAGGTGCAGGTAAACACACGGCAGGCTTGAGCAGCTCTTCCCTGGCCTGGGCTCAGCCCTCTGCATCTGCATGTGGTCTTCAGGTCTTCTCTCCACTGCCTGTCCCCTAGAAGCTCGAGAGCCACTGGACCCAGAACGTCCTCAGAATAGTGGCTTATGGGTCCTCACTGTGTAAGTCCCTCTTGTAGGAACAGAGATGCCATTGCACTGCTTCCCTATTCTCTCCCTGAATGAAGACCATGAGCAGAGGCACCAAGGGGAACACGAGGAACACATGGCCACGAGCCCACTTCCTGGCAGCAGGTCAGCAGAAGATGCAGAAGCTGCCTCCACACTTCTTTCCCAAAAGCTACTTCTAACCCTTTTCACTTACAGCAGTCATAACTCAGTCTACACAAAAAAAGATTTATCTTGAAGGAACAATTATCATAACAAAAATGTCTACCAGTGAACTATTCTCTTGGAAGGTAGCTCCACATAAGACCAGCATATTCCTTCAGTATCAAATAGAAACAGAAATCTAGCAGAAAATGAGAAATTTTACGAATTAAATAAAAGCAATCTAATGGGGCCGGAGAGATAGCTCAGCAGAATAGATAGATAGATAGATAGATAGATAGATAGATAGATAGATAGATAAATGTGATCTAAGAGAGCAGTTCATATCAGACAAAGGAAATGGCACTGGCCATCTGATAAAAACTAAAAATCTGAGCAGGATGATAAACACTTGTAGAGTTACTGCATATCAAACAATAATGAGAGGCCTCTGTTAACTTGAAAAAAAAAAAAAAAGAAAAGAAAAGCACATAATAAAAGAACAATAGCAAAAATAAAACCCACACAAGTACTTTACTTTTTATAATTAGTTCCTAGTTACATAACGCTGTATGCTTCTAGCTGTCACCCCAAAGGCCCATGTGCTTACAGGTGAGGCTTTCTGAAGGTGCGGGCTCTAGAAGGCACAAACAAGGATTAGAGGGTGTGAGCTTGGACCAGGTGTGCGATGCCTAAGTCAGTTCCTGGCTGCTCTGGCGTAGCTCTGGGAAGCCCCACTGTGTGCGTGGCCAACCAACAGACTTGGAGCCTGACTTGAACATGAAAGGTGAAAGATAAGCTTGCCCCTTCCTGCCTGCCATGCCAGGACATGCTCCTTTACGGGGCACTGCGCCATGCTACCCTGCCTTGCTGACAGCCGACAGTGGCTGGAACCTCTACATGCTGTGAGCTGAGACACACCTGTCCTTCTCTAGCTGGGGCCAGGCACTTTGTCTCTGCAATGCAAAAATGAGCTAAGGCACACAATTACCTACATTTTGTCATACAGAATCTACACCACAATAACTGTCATGGCTCCTAGTCATTCTTAAAGAAAAAGTCCCAAATCCCTTTACTTATAATGAGATTTTGGTTCTGATGTTTACCTCCTGAAGTAATTAATGTCGACCTTTGTCCCCTATTGTGCTATGATTCTCATCCTTAAAGCAGACGAGAGACAATAGATACTTGTTCCACTGACTCAAATTAAAATCAGCAGAAGACGTATTGTACCACAGGCTTTTACTCGAGTGCCGCAGTTATAAGTTAGCATTTTGCAGATAGTGAATTATGGGCAGATAATAGCAAGAATGGAGAAAGAGTAGATGCCTACAACGATCAGAAGGTGGAATAAAGGCACAGGAAGGCAGAAAACCTCCACTGCTGCTGTGTTTAGGGTACATTGGAGCCTTGATATACAAAGTCATCCACAGGCCACCGCCCATCAAGGTGACTCCAGCTCCTCCCAAATCAGCCTAGTTCACAGATCCTAGACAGCCATGGCCATTTTCACTGGAAGTTGGCTTGCTCTTTCAAACAATTATTTCTTCCACATCCACTGAATAAATTCAGTCCATCTAAACCATCCGTGGTTCCTATCCCCTCTCCATCTGGATTAACCATTTGGGAGAGGAAGCCTGTGCCTTTAGCAAAAGTATCTAACAAAGAAAACCTGATGCTCAACCTTACTCTGCTCTCAGGATTAGCTCACAGTTCAATGTTGGGAAGATTCCCTTACAGACTCAGGACTTTTGGGGAAGACTCCACAGCCATTCTAAGTCTTAAACGATGAAAACAATTTTAACTGCTGAGATCAAGTCCCCAACACCTGCAAAAACACCCTGGTGCACAGCTGACAGCTAAATGAAGGCTAGGGCTGAAACACAATTTCAGTTCAGCTGTAAGATAAATTAATGATAACACTTAAAAGATACACTAGCTTTCTATCGGTGTTATAAAACATTCACCTCCAACTTAGTGGCTTAATCTACAAGAACCCACACTTTGAACTTCAAGGTCTGAAGTCCACATGGGTCTCACCAAGCTCAAGTCAAACGTGAGCATGGCCAGCTCCCTTCTTCCTTGCAGCTTCGAAGCCAGCAGCGGCCAGTCCTCTCTCACCTGCATCACCCCAGCACTGACTCAGCCCCTCCCTTTACACAGGCAGAAGACTGTTCTAAGTATAGCAGATTATCCAGGATCATCTGCTTATCTTAAAGCTAGTTGACTAACTGATTAACGACTCTATCCTCCAACTTAATCCTCTTTTGGCACATAACACAGTGTATTCAGAGGTTCTGCAGATTAGCATGTGGATAGTTGCAGAATTATCGCTTAGCCCACCACAGTCTGTCCCCTACCCACTAAAGATTCATATCCATCTGACATACAAATGCATTCCTGTTGTGATAGTTAAACTCAATTCTCAGCTTGGCTGGGTTAAGCAACTCCTAAAAGATGATTAGATCATGGGGTACTACACTTGTGAGATTAGTCACTGACGTTCATAACCATACGCACCGCTAGGAGGTGGGGCTCGGCTGGAGGCAGGTGACCAACATAACTGTAGAGGGCATCCCTGTCACTGGAGCTCTGCTTCCCCACAGCCATGAAATGAACAGCTCTGAACACGACATGCTCCACCACAATGTTCCTGCATGGGGGCAGCCAACCAGGTACTGAAGCCTCTGAAACCATGAGCCACTTTAGAGGTCTTCTCTGTTAAACTGTAGGAGTTAGGGCCGGGGACACAGTTCGGTGGCATAAGTGCCTGGCTGCAAGCACAAGGTCCTGAGTTCAATCCCCAGTACTGCATACCATGCCAGTCCTGGAACAGGGCATGGTGGTACAAGTGGGCAATGCCAACACTAGAGAGGCTGAGAGAGGAGGATCACTCAGAGTCTGAATTGTATAGCAAGAACCTGTATCAAAGGAAATCATAAAAAATCAAACTACTCTAAATTGTAGGTATTAAACAGTTTGGCCCTGTGATGATAAAACTAATATACACGCCATCCCAAAATAATTCCAAAATTTCAAGCCATCAATCTGAACCACACAGACATGAAAATCCAATCGGAAGAGACATGGAAAGGACTGCGCACCTGGGTGTGGTGCAGGAATGAGAAAAGACTCAGTGAAGAAGAGAGGGAGGACAGCTGTTGTTCCCAGGTCACTCTGAGGCACTGGAACCTGAAGACACAGGATCTTCCTCCGGAAGAAGGAAAAGGAAGCAAGGAGCAGATTTTATATCAGTCTTCAAATAAGCCTGCCCAGATGAAATTCAGCCTCACCCAGGACCCGCAGACAGCCTCCACGACCTCCCTGGGGACCGGACAAGATCACACCGCCCCATGCGTAGACTCAGCCACAGGTTCACACCAGGGATCCAGGCAACAGGTCTGACCCCCTGCTGACACAGTGCCAGAATGGCCTGCCCAGGAGCTCCAGCAGTAAGCCCACGCCCACACCACAGCAGACGAGCTGCTCAGGCTCTCTGGACTTTCGAAATTTATGGAAGACTTCTCCGAACAGGCCAAGCTCCAGAGACGAGAGGAAGTCCCCACTGCTTCAAATATACAGATGTTAGGATCGAGTAAGAAGAACTGTGAAAAAGAAGGTGGCATGACAGCACGAAAATAATAATCTTCCAGTTCTTGACCTCAAAGAAATAGAGATATATAAGCTGCCTGGCAAAGAATTAAAAATAAATGTACGTATTAATGAAGTTCAAAATGTGAAAAAAAGAGAATTCAACAAAAATAGGGAAAAATAAAACATCAATATGAGAAATGTAATGGAAAAACTGGAATTACTTTTTTGAAAACTAAAATAGGAATTTTGGATGTGAATAATACAATAAACAAAATGAAAAATGCAATAGAGACCAATATCAGCAGGATTGATCAAGCAGAAGAAAGAATCCATGACCTTAAAGACAAATCATATGAAAATACATAAGCAGAGGAAAAAGTGAAAAAAAAATGAAAAGGAATAAAGAAAGCTCACAGGATTGATATGAAAACAGCATCAAATGAGAAAATTTTAGAGAGAGTTAAGAGAAAGTGACATAAATGGGACCACAGAGCTTATTTTCAGAAATGATACCAGAAATTTTTCAAAATCTGAAGAGATATACAAATATTCAGGTACAGAAAGTTCAAGGTTCAGAGGAAGAAGGCCCCAGCAAAGCTGCCTGCCAGAGATGAAGGGGAAAAGCTTCCCACACAGCGGAGGCCGAGGGATTTCATCAGCACCAGACATGGCTTCTGGAAATGCTAAGGGCTTTAGGACAAAGCATGCCGATAAGTAACATGAAACACACAGAAGCATAAAACTCACAGGTGTAAGTGACCTCAAAGTCAAACTCAGAATGTCCTCCTACTACAGCAGCAGTCTGAAGATCACTTATATCTTTACAGCAAAGGATAGGAGGCAAAACTATTAAACATTACTAAAGCTACAACTATTTGCTAAGAGATACACAATATTTAAAAGATATAAATTTTAACATCAAACTGTATGTACAATGAGGGAAAGGCTTAAACTGTAGTTTTAAGGCAATCATATGTAACCTGTTATTAGCTTAAAATAGGCTGGTGTAAACATAACTAAAATGTTTTATGTAAGCCATCTATCTGATAACTAAAAGCAAAAATCCATAATAGTGACACAAAAGATAAAAGGCAAGCAACTGAAGCACATCAGCAGAGAAAGTCAGAGAATCACAAAGAAAGATCCAGTGAGAAAAGAACGGGTTATCTCCAAAACACAAGAAAAGGAGCCAAGGAGCCGAACAGCACCGGTGACTGAATCCTTACCTGTCAACAAGGACTGTGAAAGAACATGAACTAAATTTGCCAATGTAAACATAAGAGTGGAGATATTAGAAAGCTCTTACCTATCATAGAGGCACTTCACTTTCCAGGACAATATAGACTACAACTAAAGGGACGCACAATGATTCCATGTAAATAAAAACAGAAAATATCAGTAGTTATTTTTGTCTCTGATAAAATAGATGTCAATGCAAAAAAAAAAAAGTTCAAAGGAAAAGGGAAGCTGCAGTGTATTATTAAAGGAGTCAATTTATCAAGAGAACATAATAATTGAAAATATGAATGCACCAAACACAAAATAACTATGTAAATGTAAGTACATATATAAACACAAATATTAATAGATTTAACCTGAGAAATAAACTACAAAACAATAATATCTCATATAATCCAGCCCAAAATAATACCACTAAGGAACTATACTTAAGGCGTAACAGATATGTACACAAGTACTCAACACCAGAACATATAATCTTCTCAAGCAGTCATGGACTATTCGCTAGGTTACATTATTTGCTAGACCAAAATATAAGTCAACAGATTTTTAAAGACTGAAATCACATTAAATAACTTTTCAAACCATAAGAGTATTGGCATGGGTTCAGTACAAGTGTTACTCCAAATTTCATATGCTGGAGCATAACACCCAGTGTGATAACAGTGAGTTAGAGCCTGGCAGGAAGTTATGAAATTGTGAGTATTCCACCCTTGTGCACAGAACTGACACAGAGCACAGAGCATCCTAGGCTTACCGTCCCTTTTGACTTGGGCATATACTGGAGGTTCCACCCATGAAAAATGGCCTCACTACATACACAGTCTACGATATCTTAATTTCCTAGCCTCCAAAACTGTGAGAAATAAATGTCTATCATTCATAAATTACTCAGTCTACAGTGCTTTTTTTTTTTTTTGTCTTTTTGACACAGGGTCTTGCTATGCAGTTGAGGCTGGACTTGAGCTCACTTTTGTAGCCCAGGCTGGTCTCGAACTCGCACCAATCCTCCTGCCTCAGCCTCCCGAGTGCTTGGACTACAGGTGTGCGCCACCATGCCCAGTCTACAGTGCTTTATAAAGACAGATATAAAATATGAAATTAATAATAAAATTCAAAAACATATGAAAATTAAATTATTTATTTCAATTAAGTGAATAAGCAAGAAAATTAAGATAGAATTTTAAAAATATCTAGAGACAAGTATATATGCATCATGCCAAATCTTTTCTGCTTATGTATGTTTATTTATTTGGTACAGGATCTCACTACGGAGCTTGGACTTGTAGTGATCCTCTTGTCTCAGCCTCCCCAGCACTGGGATTCCAGGCCTGTGCCAACATGCCTGGCTTAGGTGGCCAGCTCAGCAAGGGGCTGTCAGGGCATGACGTACTGGTGATGGAATCTGGGTCCATAAGCTTAGCAGGCAGGTGTTTAGATTGCTGAGTTATCTCCCTGGCCCACCAAATCTGACAGGATGCAGCAAAAGCAATTCCAAATGGCAACTTTATAGAAATAAATGTCTATGTTAGAAAAATGAAATATCTCAAATAAATAATTTAATAATACACCTCAAGGAACTATGAAAATATCAATATATCCAATGTTAGGAGAGAAATAATAAAGATCAGAGCCGAAAGAAATAAAATAGAAAACAGAAAAACAATAGAACAGACAGATCAAACTGAGAATTCTGTCTTTTTTGTCAAGATAAACATACATTTATTGACATAAATGTAAACTATACTAAGAAAAAAAGAGAGAAAACTTGAGTATATAAAATCAGACATGGAAAAGAAGACATTACAACTGATCACACAGAAATATAAAGATCATAAGAGAGTACAAATTATATGAGAACAATCTAGGTAACCTTAAAAAACATGGGTAAGTTCCAAGACACAACATATCAAGACTAAATAATAGAAAATCCCAACAGAGTAGTAACAAGAAAAAAAACTGAAACAGAGATAAAAAGTCTGTGGTCAAAATGGGATACTAAACAGGGCCAGGGAAATAGCCCAGGAGAATGAGCACTTGCCTGGCAAGCACAAGGTCCTGAGTTCAATCCCCAGTACCACCAAAGGAAAGGAAAAAAAAATCTCATAATATAATGGCTTCACCTTGACCCCTACCCAACATTTAAAGAACTAATACTAGTCTTCCTCAAAGTCTCTCAAAAAGCTTAAAAAGAGAGAATATTTGTAAACTCATTTCAGGAGTCTAACATTACCTTGATATCAAAGCCAGACAAAAATACTAGAAAGAAATTATAAACCAATATCCCTGGTGAACAGAGATGCACAACTGCTCAGCAAAATACCAGCAAATCAAACTCAACAGCACATGAAAAGGATCATTCACCATGAGCAAGTAGAACTTATAACAAAAATACAAAAGCACATCAACTTACACAAATCTATAAAGTGACCTATTATATTGACACAGTTAAGGGGAAAATATGTGACCATTCCATGACATGTAGAAGAAAAAGAAAGGCTTCTGACACACACAACACACATTTATACTAGAAACCCTCAACAAATTAGGTAAAGAGAGATATCACAACACAGTTGAGGCTACATATGACTAAAGCACCACTGACATTACACTCAGTATTTAGAAGTTAAAACCTTTCATCTAAGACAAGAAGCAAGATCAGGATGTCTAATCTTGGCAGTTGTATTTGACAGTCCTGGAGGGTCTCCCAAGAGCATTGCTACCTTGCAGCAGCTGACCAAACACATCCAAGTTGAAAAGAAAGCAGATAAATGTGTCTTTTTGTGGTATGCATGATTTTATACAGAAGAAACTCTGAAAGAAGCACCAAAAATCTGTCATGACTAACACAGTACAGTTTCATTATATGAAATAAATATACCAAAAAATCCATATTTCTGAAACAAATTACTTGAAAAAGACATCAAGGAAACTATATTGCTTACTATAATGGTGAGAAAGTAAACTAGGAATAATTTACCCAAGGAAGTGAAAGATTGTGAAAACTATGAAATTTGATGAAAAAAACTGAAGAACAAACAAATGGAAAGAACCCCAGTCTTGTCCATGGGATCCAAAATATTCCCCAAATGCTTATTGGCCGCTGGTGGGCTTTGGGGCAGTGACTAGATCAGAGAACTCTCAGATGATTGGCAGACTAACTCACGTATACAATCCTAACCAATACCATTGTTAGGAAGTGACACATGGGGGACAGAGCTGCTTTAAAGAAGCGGATCACCAGGAGGCAGCCTTGGGACCTACTGCCAGTCCTCCACCCCTTGCTCTCAGGCTCTCTCACCTTCTCGCTGCTTCTCAGCTGCCAAGAGGCTGGCAGTTTAACTTCAACGGAACGCTCTACTCTGCTTCCACCCACAGAAGAGGAGCCAGCCCACAACTGGCTGGCAGTGGGTCACAATAAATCTGTCTTGTGTAACTTGTTTACTGCAGACATTCTGTCATGGCAACAGAAAGGTGCAACATCCAGGGTTCAGGAATTCTGAGAATCACTTTGTTAAAATACCTGCTCTATACAAAACAATCCACAGATCCAAGACAATTTTCATGAACAGGATTTTTTCACAGATATGGGAAAAATCTTAAAATTCAAATGATATCAGACACACACACACACACACACACACACACACACACAAAATCCAGCAGTCAAAGAAATCTTAAGCATAAATAACCAAGCAAAACAGAGTCTTCATAGTATATGAATTCAAACTATACTAGCAACCATGGCATCAAAACAGCATGGTACTAGGATGAACAGAGACACGGGGAACAAACTGAACAACAGGGAAAGCTCACAGGAAACACACACCTCTGTCAATAGCTATGCTCAACAAAAGTGCCAAGAACACACTAGAAAAGGGAGGGTCTCTCCAATAAGTGCTGCTGGGGAAACTGGTGTCCGTAAGCAAGAAAGAGAAGCTAGACTCTTACTTGACACCAGACAGAGATCAAATTCACAATGGATTAAAATTTTAAATAAGACCTGAAACCATAAGACTATTAAAAGAAAACAAGGGAAAGCCCTGAGGTACTGGTCTTGAGAATAACTTTTTGAACATCGCCCCAAAAGGAATGCACACCAAAAGCAGGCACAGGGGTTAAGCCAAGCAAACACCCTTCCGCATGGCAAAGAAAGCAACAGAGAGAACCCACTAAACAGAAACAACCTGTAAACTGTGCACGTCACAGGAGGTAATAACCACCACGGATATGAAGCTCTGGGTAGGAAAATCTTAGCTAAGAGTGTGTGAATGTGCATTAAGGGTGTGGTAACTGGACTCCTCCCATTGACTAATTTAGCATTGCCATGGGTGTGGGTAATGGGAAGGGCCTCCCTGGGTGTGGGAAGCACCAACCAACAGGCTTGGAACCAGTGTGCATAGGAGACAAGAGGAAGGCTCGCAGTTTTCACCTCCTGTCTGGCCTGCCATGGGCTGCTGCTGCTGCTGCTGCCGCCGCTCCTGCCACTGCCACACCTCTGCCTCTCTAGGCTGCCCTGCAACTAGCCCATTTTGGACTGAAATCTCTACAAACTCTGAGCTAAAATAAATGTTTCCAAAACATTTGGAATCATGGTGCACACCTGTAAGCCCAGCACTGGGGGAGCTGAAAACAGGAAGATCGCTACCAGTCCAAGCTGCGTAGTGAGACCTTGTACTAAATACATAAAAAATAACAGATAAGATAAATGTTTCCTCTTTTAACTTTGGGAGCCTGGCATTTGACCTCAGCAATGTGAAAAGACACAACTAATGTCGGCATGGATTTGGAGGTGAGGAACCCTTTGCATGCTCTTGATGGCAATAAAATTTAATGCAGCCATGATGGAAAATACAGCACGTAGGGCCAAGGCTCCCCAGGTAGAGCTAGAACAGGAAAGCTGGCCCCCACGGCAAAGTGAGACTACTCAAAATAACAAAGGGGCGGGGGCTGGGGAAACCCAGCCTGAAATGGTGCTGCTGCAGGCCCCCAGCATTAGCTGCCTGCTCGTGAACAGCGCCAGCCAATCACAGTGCCCTCCGTACTGGGAACACAAGGGAAGGACCTAGGGACGTGACATGCCCCTGCAGGACCAGGGGAGGGCAGCTTCCCACACCACCATCAAATGAGCCCTGCTGTACAGCAGCAGCAGCAGAGCCTTCTCCAGCGCGGGGCCCCTCCTCCCCAGCGGAGTCTGTATGACATCTGGAAATAGGCCTTACTTTCACTTTGCAACTTCCTGAACTCCACTCTTTTATTTCTATAGTTGACTGAGAGTTCAGACCCAGAGACAACACAGGGTTGGTGGTCACACCTCTGGGTAACAAAAGACTCCCTCAAAAAATTAAGATTAGAAATAGGATATGATCCAGCAATCCCACTTCTGGGTATATAGTTAGTAGAAATGAAATTAGTATGTAAAAACTGTTACATCCACTGGACAACTGTTCACAACAGCCGAAACAGGGGACCAACCTAAGGGTTCATCCACAGTAAGGGAATAAAGAAAATGCAGTATACAGAGACAATGGAATACTATTCTGCCTTAACAGGAAGGACTCTGTCACCTCTGGTGACTGGGGGAACTAGAATATGTTCAGTGAAATAAATCAGGCACAAAGACAAATATCACACGATCCCACCTATCCGGGGAATCTAAGAAGCGAGGCTGGTTCGTGACCTTCATTTCCCCTTGCCCATGACATAAAATTCCTGGGTTATGAAAGACGTGGCATCTTGGAAGACCACTGTTCTCACCACAGTAACCATATACTTTTCAGTTCTATTGAATTAATGTAGTCTTCCATGTGACTATATTCCATGTGACTACTGCATCTCATAATACAGCAGTTGCACAACAGCAATCCCTGTGAATGAACCAACATAACTTGTTTAATATTTATAACAGTGTTCATTATGTACCATTATGTACAGTATATGATCCAGCATATAGGGTACCGAGGTACCGAGGCCAAACACATCCCCAGCCGTCACCATTGCCACACCTCCACCTGAGCCAATCTGACCTACAAGCTGTCTCTTCATCATTGTGCCGTTCCAATCTTGGGGGGACTGAGGATCACGAGCCCCAAGTTCACAGATGTCCCAACCGCCACACCAACCATGAGCGCTCACCACCGTGTCACTTTCCTTAGTGCAGTTATAGCTGCCTCCCAAATCAGTGGCCAACATCCAAATGCCTCACTTCATGCCTGTTTTCAAATATTGACATGCGAGTAGATCTACAAAGTTTCTCCTTTTAAATCTGAAGTTCTTGTAAAATAATTCCCCCTCTTCATTAAAATTGTCAACTTACGAGAAAATAATCTTTGATTTCATCTGTTTCTCTTTGGGGATAAAAGGGATTATAAAACCTATGAATCCTTCGGAAGATATTTTCTTAAGCCAACAGATGAAACTATAGTTTTGGGAATCTGGTCAGATGAATTGTTAAGCTCAAAGATCAAAAGCTCATGTTTGCAAGCAAATCCTAGAATCCTGATTCTGTATACATACATTCCTGATCTTTAATGTTTTTGTTCTGAGAAAAGAATATTAAGATCATTATGTTGAAAACAATTTCATAGACTTTAATGCAAGGTAGATGCACTATTCCACTAGATTTCTGCTTTTTTTCTTTGTTTTGTTTTGTACCAGGGATTTAACTCAGGACCCTGCACTTGCCAGGCAAGCACTTATTCCACTGAGCAAGCTCGCTGCAACCCCCCTAATTTTTCATATAATCTTTCATAGGTCTTTTCATTATTAACATTCATACCTCTATTCTTTTAAAAGCAGAAAAAGTCTATATTTAAGGCTATTGCCAGGTTACATAGCAAGAAATTACCACAAGATGTGCATTCCAAACTATAGCTTGGACTTCTTTTTAACTGTTCTTATAACTGGCATAGATCAAAAGCTGCATTCCTTAATGAATGATGCAATTCTGCATCTTATTAATTAAATTTCCTATGCAGCTATAAATCAAATTCTGCATAACAAAAACATTTTATTGGTAGTATGGTTGTTCTTACAGGAAGATAAAAAGGTAAGACTCTACTTTTTAAAGAGCAGAATAGATTTATTTATTTATTTGTGTGTGTGTGTGTGTGTGTGTGTTTCAGCAAAGGGTCTACAGGGTGTTCAGGGCCTCACTATCAGACTGGACTCATAGTGATCCACCTGTTTACAGCCTCCCAAGAGCCAGGACCACAGGCGAGCCATCTCAGAGTGCCCCAGGAGCGGGGCCGACAAGAGCAGAATATATTTACTGAGGGGAAAAAAGACTTCTGTCTGAAAGAGAGTCAGAAAGGGACTCGAGTGGGTTGCCCAGCACCCTGCTTTTTCTTGAAATTTTTACAGAGCAAATCTACAAAGTGAGATAGGTCCAAGGTGGGAAACAGGAAGATGGACAGGAAGGGGGACAAAGCTATGGTAAACCAATAAGATTACAAGCATAATTACTCAGGTAAAATTGATTAAATTGGGATCAAATGGGAAAATGAGTAACCCAGCAATCAAACATCAACACAGAACAGGGGTGCTTCTCCCAGACCAGTGGTTCTCAACCTTTCTAATGCCGTGGCCCTGCAATACAGTTCCTCATGTTGTGGTGACCCCCAAACCAAAAAATAATTTTGGTGGCTACTTCAAAACTAATTCCAGATAAATAACATTTTCCAATGGCTTTAGGCGACCCATATGTTTTGGTCGTTCGACCCCCACCGGGGTTGAACCACTGCCCTAGGGGGTTGGGTTAGTGACTCTTTCTAGGTTTTTCAAGGTGACTGATTTCTATTTAGAGTATCTGCCGGGTGTGGTGGCACACACCTGTAATCCCAGCACTTGGGAGGCTGAGGCAGGAGGATCAGTGTGAGTTTGAGACCAGCCTGGGCTACAAAACTGAGCTCAAAGTCAGCCTGAACTGCATACCGAGACCCTGTCTCAAAAAGGCAAAAAAAAAGAATATCTATCCCTTATCAGAACTTTAAAGTACATTTCAACGATTTATTATGCCATATTATAAAATTTCAAGTAATATTAGACTTATATTTCATAATACTTCACAAAATTATGCACATTCATATAGTACTAAACTGCATGCACCTAATAGAAAAATACAGACAAAAACAGAAGCGATACTAAATAAGTAAAAGTCACTGAGAAAATATATGTTGAGCTTTCTTTAAGGCAAAGACTTTAAAGATGGTTTTATTGTTGAGCAATGTCAGAACTCAAAAATCTCTTCTACTTGGAACATATTTGATCCTGCAATGATACTTGTATGATAGGCTCGTGAAACCTGCGAGCATCTCACAGGCTTTGTAAGTTGCTACTATTCCCGCTATTATGACATTTTACACACCATATAAAATATCCGTAGTGCACTCAATTCTCAATAAATGGAATCTATAACATCTTCAGACTCTGAGTGCTTTTGTCTCTCTAAAGCTTGTGGAATCTAACGAAGCAGCAAGACTCAGAACTGACTTCTCGACCAAACTTTCTCTATCCCCATAGAAGAGAAAAGGATCTTTCCAAGGTAATGCAGAACCACCACACAGAGCCAAGGTCCACTTGTCAGCTGTAGAATCTGGGGCTTAGAATTTAGAAAATTGCTATATCATAATTAACACATCAGTAACATATGAGAACACCATAGGCAATAAATCCTGACTGATAAGCTGTATGAAATGAAGTTCACGACTTGGCAGACTATGAAACTGCACATCTTCAAATCTCATGAATTATGTTTGAAAGGCATTTACTCTGTACAAATACTCGACTTGGTATCAATAAGGAAATAAAAACAACCAGCTCATGAATGAGCACTGGTAAATGTAGTTATTGAAGATGACCTAAAGAAAACATAATTCATGTGCCTCGTGTATTTGGAATATAATGCCTACCCTGAAGAAGCTGCCAATTGATATAAAAATCAATGTTTCTAAAATATTTTCAATTAGCCAAGCAAAAGCATTGGTTCCTAGATACTGCTTCCTAGAAAATTTGAACTGTCTGTTATCAAATTGTTCAACTATCTCATACAAAATGTATAATCCTGAAGTTTTCTATTTATGACAGTTCAGGTAGTTTTCACAGGTAGGTAAGAAGAAAAGTAATAAAATTTAAGAATCTTAGGAAATTTTACAAGCATGTAAATCCCATGTACTAGTAACTTTAGACTCTGTAAAGGTTTCCACTTATTCAATTTGTAAGTTCTGGAATAACTTTGTTTCCATTTCAAAGAAATAAAAGCAAAGTAAAACACACCTAAAACCAGAACTTGGACCCTACTGACATATCTATTCAAGTGAAAAGTCTTGCTGACAGCAGAGCCACATATTCTTTATTGAATTTGTTCACTCTTTTTTTTTTAAATCTTTTTGAGACAAGGTTTCAGTATGCAGTTCAGGCTGGCCTTGAGTTCACTTTTATAGCCCAGTGTGGCCTTGAACTTGCCTGATTTTCCTGCCTCAGCCTCTGAAGTGTTGAGACTACAGGCCTGCGCCACCACATCCGGCCCAAATTTGCTCATTCTTTTTAAACAATCAAGCATCCATGTCCCACTCTCAAAAAGAAGAGAAAAATCTTTCGGTCAATAAATATTTGTCCCAATAAAAACATTAAGCAAGAGCCAATTAAAACGACAATTTAAACAAACACGGAAAGCTACATTTCAGTTTCTTATAAGAGCAAACTTGTTTTACGTAAATGCAACACATGCCAACTTCCTCCTTTCCCAACTGTGAGCTTTGGTGTGACTGTGCATGGCGACACGTACTGGCTGACACAGGCAATAGCACCACGAGAGAAGCACTCAAGTCTTATCTTATTTCTGTTTCTGGGTGGCAAATTTGTTAACAAGTGGCAGTATTTTGCATAGCCAACTCTTTAGTAACCATGAGTTGTATTCCTTTTCTGAAGTTATAGCCCCGAAATGACAAAAGGAAGACTTGGGCCATGGGGAGGACAACAGCTTGCTTCCTGGGCCAGGCTGCACCCAGCTGCCAGGAGCATTCTCTCTTGCTCTTGCTCAGGCACTCTCTCTCACTCTCTCTCTCTCTCTCTCTCTCTCTCTCCCTCTCTCCCTCTCTCTCCCTCTCCCCCCCCCACCTACACCTCATCCATGATGTAGCACATATTTAGCTGCCTTTGAAAACCTCATGTTACAACATCTTCCCATGGACCCTGCAACCTTCAGAAGTGTCACAGAACCCAAGCTAGAGGCTTCCAGCTTTGAACCTTGCTTCCTGCCAGGCAGCGCCTTTAAATATACTGGAACTGAAATGGGGACGTTTGTACACAGCCAGTGTTCACTGGCTTCAAGAAGTTTTAAAAGCTCAAGAGAATAATTAATGGTGATAACAGGTATACTCCCAGATTGATATTCATGGAAATCTACTCCAATTACTTAAAAAGAACATTATCCTCTTTTTCTTGTCATTGGTGAAAAAGGGAGAGTGTCAATCTTCCCACAAGCAGTCTTCTCTCCAAGGAGTGTGTTTGTGGTACAGATTGGTAAGAACACAAGGGCCCCCGCCAGGAAACGTCTTGCAGCCAGGACCACTTTTCCGAAAACTTTCAGTTAAAGGCTAAGCCGTCTTGTTTCCTACCTAAATCAATTTCACCCAACGAGGCGTTTGCTCTGCCATTCATTGTTCCCCAGACTCCTAAGCCAACCATCTGCCATCGGAGTTTCTCTGCGTTAATTAAGGGACACCCGTTTGACAGGCAAAAGCAGAGTGGGGAGCAGAAGGGGATGCGTAATGGAGAAAAGCCTCACCACTAATTGTCGCCCTGACCCCTGGCACCTCAGCTAGGTGCTGTCACCCCGAGGCAACCAAAGTTAGGAGCAGCAGCCAGGCCAGCCCCTCAGGGTAACAGCCTGACCGTACCTTGAAATAGAAAGGCTTTCGTCCCATTATGCAGCCCGGGAACTTGGCGCACTCCAGCCGTGGACTCCCCAAGTTCTAACTCCGTTAAGACGTCGATCTGCAGGGAAGGGTCCACCCCAAGCCCCCAAACTGGTGGGAATGGGGGAAAGGAGAACAGGGAGGGAAAAAGAAGAAAAAAAAAAAAAAAAAACAGTTAAAATGCAAGCTTTTTCCTCCAGGGAACCACAGAACTGCGTCTTCGCGACAGTATTGGGAGGTGACGCCGAGCGGCGACCCTGCTCTGCCACAGAGAGCCTCACCCGCGATCAGCAGCCACGCTCGCAGTACCGGTGCGCCCGACCCCATCTCCATGACCCACTCCGGCCCCTCTCTCTGCAAAGTTCCCCGCAGGCCCAGACCCTGCCGGTGTGGCCGCCTCGCGGACCCCAGCGCAAGCACAGGAAACCCGCAGCCCAACCCGCCCTACTCAAGACCCCCTCCAGACCTACTCGCGGCGGGAGCGGGGCGCCTGCCAGCGCAGCCGAGCTGGGAGACACCCGTCCCCGCCCAGCCCCGCGACCGTGCACTCACCCGCTCCGAGCCAGAGGATCAGCCCGCACGTTCTCAGCAGGACCCGGGGCTCCATGGCGCGCGGGGCTCAGTCCATCGTCTCGCTCTTTAAAAATAAAATAAAAACCGAGAAGGGCTTGGAATTGTGAGAAACAGCGTTTGCGTTTCCCGGTGCCGCCTCGGAATGACTGAATTTGGAGATCTACGCGATTAGGTCGCCTAAGAAAGGAAAGGGCGGCCCCCCAAGGCGCGTGCGGAACTTGGAGCCTGCGCTGCGCTCATGGTCCCCGCACGCGGGGCGCAGGCGGCGGCGCGGGCCGGAGGGCGTGGGGTCCGGGGTCCGGGTCCTGGTCTGGGGCCGGGGAGGGAAGGCTCGGGCTCCAGCTGGCCCGGACCAGCTGCCCGGGAAAGAGCGCCCCGGCCGGCAGCACAGAATCCGAGCCAACCTGCGGTGCAGGCAGAGACAATGGAGACAGCGCCGGGAGACGGCGGGAGAGACGGCGCCTCCGGGAAGGGCGGGGCGGGGCGGGGCGGGGCGCGAGGGCGGGGCGGCTTCCCGGGCCTCCCGCAGCCGCCGGGTCCCCTGCCCGCACCGCTGCGGCCTCTGCCCTCCGGCGCCCTCCCTCGCCGACCCGGCAACGCCGATCTCCCCTTGATCCAGAGGTCTAGGTTCAGGGTGCTAAGTTGATGGGCGGCCCTTGCGCTCGACCCTCGCTTTCGGGCGCTCGGCTAGAAAAACCCAGAGCCAGGACCACCCGGCCGCAGGAGGCGAGGCCGGCGCCGGCGTCCCCGCCCTTACAGGCAGAAAAGACCCGCTGTCGCGCCGGCTCTGGAGCAGCCCCGAGCACAGAGCACCCCCGGCGGGTGCGGAGCCGAGGCGGCCCCGGTACGCAGGACCCCCGAGCTAGAACGGAGGCCGGCGGAGGTGAGCGGCGAGCAGGACGCTCTGGGGCCCGAGTGGACGTGTCCTCTACCCGGCGGGCACCGGAGAGCTCCCTGCTCCGGGAGCGCGACTGGAACTTAGCCGCCAGCTGCTGGACAGCTCCGGGACCTCGCGCGCCCCCTGCCAACCCAAGCTGAGAACCCAGGGCCACTGGAGGCGCAGGGCTGGGTTGAGAGGGTGGACAGGTGCTAGGTAGACGGACCAACAGACAGCAACACAGGCACGCAAGCAAGAGCCAGAAGGAAAGGACTGAGCCCACGCGCGAGGGCGGAGCCGACGCAGTCAGCAGCCACGCTCATGCGGGCTCTCCTCGCCCTTCAACGTCCACACGACCAAAGTGGAGCCATTGTGGTCTGTTTCTTAGTTGTCAAAAAGTATACTCAAGTCAGTGCATAGGCTATTATTCAACACGGTCCTAACGTTGAGGTAATTTTTTAGGAAAGACGTCCCACTTCCATATTTGGAAAAGTTACAAGTTTCAAAAGAGATTAAAATGTTAGTCCTAACAAAGACCAGTTCAGTTCTTTAACCTTCCATCCCAACAAACGAGGAGACTCTGACATCCCCAAATGGACGTCACAAAGCCACAGTGAACAGGATATCGCTGGGGCCAGCAGGCTGGGCTCTTGGCGAAGGGCGTTCTCCCAGGCCGGCGCCTGTGTGAACGCTGCTTCACGAGGAAGGAGGGAACTCTAGAGAGGAAAAGCTCAGAAGCTTCCGAAAGCTTTTCCACACTGTTAATTCTCCCTACCAAGTTTTCAACTTAATTCTGTCTCATTTTCTAAAAATTAAGAAATATGGAAGTACTTACATGTAATAAAGTATGGCTGCTATAAAATTTCACCAATGTGCAAAACTATACCAAATTAAATTAACTCAAAGGGAATTGTTCCTCCAGGAATTGCATTCATCTATAGCAGCACACCCCAAAACATTAAGCTATAATAAATACTGTAGCTACAAAAAGTATACAAAATAATTTTAAATTATGCTATTATTTTTGTTTGTTTGTTTGTTTTTTGTTTTTTGTTTTTTTGTTTTTTTGTTTTTTTGAGACAGGGTCTCGCTATGCAGTTGAGGCTGGCCTTGAGCTCACTTTTGTAGCCCAGGCTGGTCTTGAACTTGCACCAATCCTCCTGCCTCAGCCTCCCGAGTGCTGGGATTACAGGCGTGAGCCACCACGCCCGGCTATGCTATTATTTAAAGTTCTATTGGAAGTAAAAATGAGGATATAGATATACTTACAATAATTACATGTAGAAGGTCTTCAAGCAATTGAGACTGGGTGTGGTGGGGCATACCTGTAATCCCATCTCTTGGGAGGCTGTAAACAGGCGGATCACTACAAGTCCAATCTACTAGTGACACCCTGAACACCCTATAGACCCTTCCCTAAAATACTAACAGAACAAAACAAAACAAAACCATTACTACTCTTTCAGGTCATGGTTTTCTTGTGCATCGTGTCAACTACTGAAACTCTCTTCACAAATGTTGTTTTTTTCTTTCAACTACTGAGAGAAGCATATACCCCATTCCCACTGCTTCTCATCTTCCCTAAAACATTTTCATGTTCATTTTCATGTGACTGCTACCTTATTTCAGGATTTAAAGTTCCAAATGAAACTATCATTCTTGATCTCATGACTCAAAATAGGAAGCTTCTTCTGGCCTCTCTGGTTGTGTTTCTAATCATGAAGATCCTTCAGTGTGGAAGGAGAAGGCAGAAGAGATGGAGTAAGGGAGTAAGAAGAATTTGATTTGGTGTCCGTGCACCTGAAGATGGAAGAACACAGAAGCACAGGTTGAGGAGCTTGACCAGCCTCTCAAGACTGGAAAAAACAAGGGCCAGGATGTCCCGAGAACCTCCAGAAAAGACCGTACAGCTGCCACTACCCTGATTTTAGCACTCTTTTAGCATAATAAGTTGGCATTAGTTTAATGGTAATTTGTTACAGTATCCATAGAAAAGTTAAATACATATTAGCCACAAAATGAGAAGTCCAATTAAAATAGTTGACTCTTCCAGCCTTTGAGAGATCCCCTCCTACCATAAACACTTATCAAAGCTAAATAAAATTTCCAATATTAACTACCCACTAATATATTTAAATTAAGAAAAGAGAAATCTCCAGATATGAAAAACAAAAAAGACATAGCTAGAGACTGGCAAAGAAAGTAATAGCTGATAAAATGTCTAGAAGATGTCAGGACACAGGTATCAGACATTATGGAAATGGAGATTTTAGCATCCATGTTGGGTCTAGAAATAAGGAATTATTATGAATGTCCGAAAGAGTGAGGATGTTACTGATCTCTCTGATAAGTGTAGGAAATCTGTGCCCCATCTAAAAAAAAAAAAAAAAAAAAAACAAAAAAGAAACCTTAAAGTCTTTGTACTTTGACCCCTGAAGTGTCAAAAATGAATGCTTGGCAACTACAGATAATCATAAATGGAAAACAAAACCACCTGTAATATATGTCAAACCTCAGGTACAAGGCCCAAAATTACATTCCCCACTGGTACAGGAACTCTAAAATCAGAAATCATCATAATCTCCTAGAGCCTTCTGAAGAAGCAAATAGAAAACTTCGGGGCTGGATGTATGGCGCCGGCCTGCAGCCTCTGCACCCGGGAGGCTGAGCAGGAGGGTCGCTGTGAGCTTCAGGAGAGTCTGGGGCACACAGTGCATCTAAAGCCAGTGTGAACTACACAGAGAAACTATCACAAAACATGATAGCACAAGACAAAACTTCTCTTAAATGACCTTTCCGACCTGTACCACTTAAAAGGAAAATTTCTGCTTAACAATTAATAATAATAACAATAATAAAATACCATGAAACCAACTAAAGGAAACCCACACACACCATAAAAGAAAATTAGTATCTCAGGAGGTCAGAACATCACTTTCAAAATGTGGCAGTTAAAGTATTTTTAGTGATTGAAGATTTATCTAAAAGCATAAAAATGAAATAACCATAGAATACAATTATCTAAGAAAAGGGTAGGCATATTTCTAAATAAACCAAACAGAACTCATAGCAAGAAAAGTGAGTTTAAAGCAATATTAGCTTTTAATGGCACCAAGCAGCTATGACAAACAGCAGTAAAAATATAGCTAAAAGCATTGAACAAGAAAGTGAGAATGAAAGTAAAACTTATCTGAGAGTATTACTGAGAGCATGGCAAGACTGAATTTTAAAAAATGAAAGGCATGGAAGTTAGAGATCCGACATGACCACTGGGAGATGTGGAGTAAAATACTAGACAGAATACAAGCAGACATTGTTACAGGAAATATTTAAACAAAAGTTTTCAAATATTAAAGCATGACACAAGGTTCTACATCTAGAATAAAGGCTCTGCATCCCCACTGAATGCCACCTAACTGACAAAAGTGCATGGAGATTTGAGGACTCTGCAAATTCGTGGCTAGCGAGCTGGAAAGGAGCTCGGAGTGTGAGGGACCACTTCTCTTGCAGCATTCCTAGGAAGTAGGCTGCTCCAAGGTCACAGACTGCCCTCTATTCGGGGCACACACAGGACAGCTCTGACCAGCACCACGAGATCTGTCAGCCATATCAGAAGACAACTAGGCAAAACTTGCAGTCTAAATCCAGTTGGGTCAACTGACTGCTTATATACTTCTCAGTCAACATTTTTCACAGCACTTAACAAAATTCAGAGTCTCCTAACAAAATATTAAAATTTTCAAGATATAATCTGATTTTTCCAGTCGAATCCCTTTCCATTTTATTTTCAATGAGAATAAAACTGTAAAATAATAATAATAATTAAAAGTGAAATAAAATAGTGAAGTTTTAGTTTACAAAAACAATTTACACATTGTTATATTTTGTCTTAAACGATAACGTGTGAGCCGTAGTTTTTGCACCCCTGCTTCAGGCTACATTCCACTGAGAAAGCTCCGTAGAACATGCATTTCCACACCTTTTCAACATCTAAAGGGCAGAGAAAAACCATTAGAATGGTGCCACTCCATGGAGGAGTCCCTGCCTGTTGCCTGAGCACACAGGCCTAAAGTCACCAGAGAAAGGATGGATGGAGCTAGGGCCCAACCGCAAGCAAGAGTTCAGCAATCTGAACAGAATAGAGCAAACAGATTCCATGGCAAACCCAACCCAGAGCCTGACAGTGCTTCCTGTTAGTGGAAGGAGTGCTAGCAGCCGTCAACATTCTGAAAACCCTGGAGGCCCCAGCCCATGGTACACTGTATGGTTTTCACTTGTGTTATGTGTGTATTTCTTGTTCTTATGAAAACATGTATTTGACCAGAATGGATCATCTTCATCACTCATGCATAAATAATCTGATCATTCACTTTTGACCTCCTCCAAAACTTGCAAATTTGATTTTTCACGTGCCATTGAATGGGATACTTCTACCTGAAAGACTTAAAACAAATCCTACCCTTGTTGTATTATACTCTCTGTGATGCTCACATGAACATAAGCTAAAGCCGGCAGAGAGAACACCGTGCCAGTGATTCAGCACTTTTGGCACGGGTTTCACATGTCTGCATACATGCACACATCTCGCATTTCATTGTACCAAGTAGGTAAACAGAAAGATTCCTTCCTGTATCCCTCAGGCAAAGGTACCGAGATGCACCGCTGGCTGCTGTTACGCCAAAGTAAAAGTTTACAGGAGAAAAGTAACAGAGGTGTTTTGGAACCCAGTGTTATGGTCTCCAGCTTAAAAAAAAAACAGGGATAGGAGGATGTTGCCCCAAAGTAATACAAGCCATATTAACTGACAGATACTATTATAATAAATACAGAAAACCTGAAAGTGTTTCCT
>PVJA010013214.1:0-10000 GCA_004027025.1 Myocastor coypus | reverse complement strand
GGCCAGATTAGAACCATAGCCACATGCACACTCTTTGAAGCAGGCAGAGCACAGGCTGAAGCACCCCGGTGCTGGCGGGACACTCTGCACCCCCAGTCCTCAGTGTTGCTTATCGGAATCAAAATGTGCAGCACTTTTGCAAAACTGTTCCAATTTGCTTATAAAGTAAAAGAACAACTTCCAGATTTTTGCCCTGAAGAAATGAAAACATTCTCTCCTCACGAATACCCAGTTCTGAATGTTTATATTAACTTTACTCACTTTAGATGTTAGGAATAGTCCAAATGTCTACCAAATGCTAAGAAGATAATTAAAGTATTAAATTCATGTAGTGGAATGCTACTAAGCAATGAACAGGAGGAAACTACTAACATGTGTGAGAGCATTTCGCTCATAATTTGTTGCCCATTACAAAATCTGGGATGATGGCTGGTGGTTCCTGATTTGCTTTTTCCTTTCATTATACAACAACAATCAGAATCCCTCACTCTCTATTTGAGGGCATAAGGTAGGCAGCCTCAGACTTACCTGAAAATCCACCACAATCACTCCCTTACTCTACACACTGACTTGAAAAGCCTACAACTTAAAGATTCTACCTGAAAAGCAGGGCCAAAGCAGTAGAACCATGCAGAACAATGATGCCAGCAGCAAAGTTAGCCTACAAGAGCACAGAGAGATGGAGATGGGTAGGAGCTAACGCAACCTGACAAACAGCAATCAAAGGAAAACTGTGACGGAACCAGCTTCCTCCTTTGTCACTCTTTCTGTCTTCTGCCACCAAAAATGTTCTCCTCTGTGCAGCTGCTCTGCCTTGCAGACACCAATTATGGACAGAAACCTCCAAAAACCATGTGCTACATAAGCTTTTCCCTCTTGAAAAAAAAAAGAAAAAGAACTATTATTGCATAGAGAAAGGTAAATATTGTAGGAAAGGTTCCTCTCCTTGCTTGTTCACAGAGGAAAGTGAACGATGCCAATTTGGAGGCCACGTGAAGAGGTTTGGCTTGGCTTGGCTTGGCTTGGCTTGGCTTGGTTTGTATTCATCACACACTCTGAACTACTCTCATAACTGAAACTCTATAACAAAACTCGAAGTGCACCTTCATCCACAGCTCTAGAGAAATCATGGTGAGAAGAAAGTAACTAGAACCTGTGGGCGAGTTCTTTGCAGGGCCACTGCTCTTGGAAGCAGTGTGGCGAGCACCTCTGGTACTGAGGCTGTCGAGGACCAGGCCTGCTCGGGCATGATGCTGCCTGCTAGCTCTTCCTGTGGCCACATGGCTTGCCCTGTCAAGGTCAGCCTGTTACCATCATCCCCTTTGGGATTCAATTATCACAACGCAAAACAATGGTAATTAAAATCAGTCCACAGGAATAGCACAGAAAAGAAAACTACAGCAGTGGTAAGGGTAGCTGAACACTGCCGCCAGCTGGTCCTTGCTGGTTGGCCGTACCTATCAAGCATTCTGAGCACAGGCTGAGCTGCCGGCCTATTACAAGTGTGCATCTGACCAACAGCCACAAGCTACGGTTCAAAGGCCTGTCCCACAGCACAGGCCTTGTTCTGGGCAATCAATAGTTGGCAGTGAGCCAGCTCCCCAGGCCAGGGCACTTCAGAGTGTAAGGCTCATCTGCCTAGAGGGGCGATGCATTCATGGAGACCCCACTAGCCCACTGGCTCCTGGGCTGGCCTCAGCTTTCCTTTTTTTTTTTTTTTTTTGGCCTCAGCTTTTCTGTTCAAGGATAGGATGTGGCCGAGCCTCCGGAAATGAGTGGGGCTACAGGCCAGAACCCTGCTGGTGACACCCAGCAATCAGCCTTGCTCACGGCAGGTTTCTCCCATCATTCTGCAAACTTAATGGCAGCAATAGCAAACAGGTAAGTCACTGATAATTCCATTTCCAGATGAAGATTTTTGATTCTGCCTCTGCTAGCCCCCAAATAAATCTCAGTTTCTAAGGCTGCATCAGAAGCCTCACCTAAGCAGTTAAGCTCAGGCCTTAGGGCACGGTAATTCAAAGCCCTTCCTGCCTCATCACCCAAGTCTTGCAGGCGCATTTTGATAAATGTGGAGCTGCAACAGAAAGCCTAGACCAGTTTCTCTCCATGGCTTCGGAACAAGGTAAGCTGACGTTAGTATCTGAGAAGTCTGACAGGGGCCCAAACGCCGCATTAGCTAAGCCCAGGCGTCTGTTCTCATGCATCATCCAATCCTCTGACAGGAACAGATGTCCCGAGAGTTCTGTCACCTGCCAGAGCCAGCCTCCATCCCTAGCTTTATAAAGGCAGGAACCGTGCAGGAAAAAGGAAAGGCAGAGCTGCTGTGAGAGCAGGAAAGTAGGTGGAGGGGTGTCGCCTCAAAGAGCGGTCAGGGCCCTCGTCCTCCCTGGGTACGCTGACTCGCTTCCACAGCTTGGAGGAAGCGTCTCTGAGTGACATCTGGCTGTCCTCCATAAGCACATAAGCAGAAAATGCGCAAAGGTCTCAGTATTCAAAGCAAGCCACAGACAAGCCCAGCAGTGTGTTTAGGATTTCGCTGGTCATCCAGGAGGAGTTAGCTCCTCGGCCTCATTTTCAAATTTATTAAACAGATACACGTGAAAGTGCAGTTATGTGATGAGAAGGGAGCTCCGTGCTTCCTGTCCCGGAACCTCAAGCCACAGCCCAGGCACCACTGGATTGAAGGGCATATTACACGCGTGCGTGCAACCAACAGCCACAAGCCATGGCTCACAGGTTCGTCCCACAGTGCAGGGCCTGGGACATATTCGAAACTGGAAAAACTGCCTCCAGATCTCCCAAAGAAACAATACCCTGCCCCAAGGACTTCTGAGAGCATCCCGAGGAAGGGCCTCTCACAGCTCCGCTCACCTGTCTGTGCAGTCTGTCACTGGGTTTCCCCACCCTTCTGCTCCACCGCAGTCTGGCTGTTCCTTAAACCAGTCGGCACCCTTCTGCCTCTGGAACTAAACATGCTCTATGTTCTGTTGAGGTGCTCTCCTCTCCCAGAACCATGGGGCTCACACCCCCACCTTCTCCTCATATCCCCTGCCCAAATGACCCGATTTACAATTGAATGTCCCCATATGCATGTACAGTGCTCCTTATCTGCTTTCTTTGGTTAATTTTATTTGTGCATTTTATCAAATATCTGCTTATTTGTTTATTGTCTGCATCCCTTACCCCAGTACATATGCTCAAGTTTCCACAGATTTGTACCCTGCTTTATTTTTAACCCTGCAGCAATGTCTGATGCCACTTACAGTTGTGGAATACAAGAATAATGCATCAAAATGCACCTCATGGTTGTGCGACACACATAGACATTCAAAGAATAATAACCATTGTCACTTAGAATCTACTAGAGTGAAAGCAAGTGTGCAGGCTATTTTCTAGAGCGCATCCTTGAAGGACATAAGATTGCTAACCTCTCCAGAACATGCTAGCCGGCTGCTATGAAACGGCAGAACTATGCTTCTTTAATCTCTAAATCCATATTCTACATTTAGAATGGGTTCAACAAATGATTTTTGATGGAACCCTGTGTCTCTGAGCAAAAGCTCATGTGTAAAATTTGCAGCAGTTTTGTAGCATAATTTTTAGCAATGAAAAAAACAGCTTATTTTCACTTGTTATTTCAGTATTTCAGATTCTTACTGATTGTACACAGAAAAGGGCTTCCAAGACCTCCAACACAGGATAAAGCACCAACATTCTTCTCATTTTGTTTCATTTCTTCCCTCTTCCACAGAAAATTAAATCAGTGTGGCTGACAACTGCTTTGCCAACAGTGCAGAGATAATTTTTTTTCTTTTCTACTTCCTTTCTCCACACATCGTTATTTTTTCCTCAGTTTTATGACAATTACCTGTCTTTCCTCTGCATAAAATGTTATTTTAATTGTGAAAACTCGGGTGTGTAAAAATACGAGGTTGTTTTTTCTACAAGACTTTTTCCTGGTGAAAGAATGATTATTATTTAAGGGGTGTTTCCTGTGTACCAGACATTGCTCTGAGGACACTAACTCTTTAATTCTCATAATCATTCCATGAGGTGTATTCACTACACATTAGGAAAGTGGCACAGAGGTTAAACACCCTCACTAGGTTGATTTAACTGCTAATTGTAGCGCTAGACTTGACAGCGGGTAACGCAACTGCAGAGGAGATCCTCAGAGCCACTCCTCCAGCACCACCCATGTGCCAGGTGGACGCCTGGGGAGCGTTCCTTTGTCTGTTGCTTCTTCTATCACTCCTCTGGTTTCTCCTGTCACTTCCAGTTTAAAATTCACTCCCCCTTCACACCGCCATCCCCAACTTGCAATCGAGATTGGTGGAGCGGTCATCTTTCCCACTGCCCCCAGGTGCACGTATGCTGCTGGTATCCAAACTCTACTTTACAATTCTGTTCATTTGGCCTCTAACGAGGTACTCCTCATTCAGAGTACGATAAACTTGTTCCCTGTCCTCTTCCATGATGGCCACAGCTTTCTGGGTAAGATGAACCTTCCAAATATCCAAATAACAGTGTCAATTGTCAGTGATGATTCACATCAAGGAGGGGTTTACTTGTCCCAGAGAGGACAGCTGAGGCTATGGAACAGATCTCCTTAAAATTCTCCATGTCCCCCACCCGCTTGGCAGGTCCACACATAGTACTCTCCCCACCACCACCAGCACAGCCCCCACTCCCAAGAACAGTAATACTCTTGTCCTGGAAGGATGTCCCCATAAAGGGTCGCCTGCTTTCAGATCAGCTACTGCCACAGTCGGATCTTGGGCGCACTGGATGAGGTCATTTATATTATTGTTATTTTTATAGAATTTAAGTTTGTTCTTAAAGAGATTGTAATTTTTAAATTTCATTTTATTTCCATGGCTGGTTTTGTTCCTCTTATAGGTTGGAATTCTATCTATAAAAGGATTTTACTTTTTGATCATTTCCTACTTTCTATACTGAATGTTTTGTTAAGAACATGACTCATGTCTAACTTATTATTGAGGTCCAGACAGAATACCATCCAGAAAGTCAGAGCTCAGGAATAGGTATATTTAATTATGCTAAAATGGAGCTTCCTTTCCTTCCTCTTATTCAATTGTGTAGAGTGATTCCACATCCTAACTTGAGAGAGTCTCAGAACATTATAATAATTATGCAGATTATACTTATCAAATACATTAATAAAAGCACACTATATTGTAAATACTGAAAACTTGTTTTCTAATGTATCTCAGTAATGGAATAAACCTAGGCCTAGTTCCACAGTGCCTCTGTTCCCTGTTGAATCCTCGGAGATTGCTCAGCATTGGCTGAGTTATCTGGCAAAGTTACAAGGATGCCACATAGATAAGAAAATATAGGCATGATTACAAATACATGTTTTCTACACTTCGTAAATTTTTAAAAGAGAATTGGTATATGGAAATCAGTACATGAAGGTGTGTGGGTGAACAGTTTGCTAAAATGACTGTGATACAGGCAGAAACATCAACAATATCCCAGGTTTCTACTTCAAACTCTTTCCCTATCCAGGTGGAGACGTCAAAGGATCTTCCCCATCACCATCCCCAGACCTCAACCATCATAACTATGGTATCAACATCTACAAAGTGCCTGCCAGTTTTCAGGTGTTCTGCTTAAAGCCTTCCTGGGTTATTTCACTTAATCATCATTACAAATAGTCCTTTCACATGCACACAAGCCTTTTGTTATCAAACTATTACTGATGAAACTGAAGTCAACACCAACACTAGAAATTGGCACAGTTGTTCTTTGTATTTAACAATCTGATTGCAGAACCCAAACCTTTTTTTGTCCTAGGGTGGATGCCATTCAAACTTGTTTGGAACTGCATACACCAAAGAAGCTGTCATTCATAAGTTTGTTTATTCTTACAGCTGCCATTACGAATTACCACAGACCAGATGGCTTAACCAACAAAAACGTATTCTCTTGTAGCTCTGGAAATTAGAAATCTAAAAGCAAGGTGATGTTAGAGCCATGCCCCTCTAAAGCCTGCAGATGACCTGCTTGCTTGACCTTTCTGCTTCTGAGCCCCACAGGCATTCCTGGGGCTGTAGGAGCATAAGTCTAATCTCTGACTTCAACTCATAAACTCCTCATTCCTTCTTTATCAAACCCATTCCACATCAATTTTATCATCTTTTTTTCTACTAGACATTAAATATATCAAGTCCTCAGCTCTACAATTCTATTATTTTAACAAAACACTGGTAAATTAATATGTCACACATTTAGTGACATACATAATCATAGAATCACAATTTTGCAAAAATAATTTAGTGGAAGCGGTACACCCTCGAATAACAACTATTATTTTAAACTGATAAGAATAGATACTATATTTGATCTTTGCCAAAAGGCTGAGAAGTGATGCAACTATTATTTCAACATTAAAGTGCCAGGCGTGGTGGCGCACGCCTGTAATCCCAGCACTCGGGAGGCTGAGGCAGGAGGATCGGTGAGAGTTCGAGTCCAGCCTGGGCTACAAAAAGTGAGCTCAAGGCCAGCCTGAACTGCATGGTGAGACCCTGTCTCAAAAAGACAAAAAAAAAAAAAAAAAAAAAAAAAAAAAAAAAAAAAAAAAAAAAAAACATTAAAGTAACAATAAATAGCTAACCAAATGCCTCAGGCACCTAGTACCTCTAGGCATTCAGAAAGGACAGGGAAGGGTGCCTAGCTCTTCTCATTATGCATCTGTAGAGCAGGCAGTCACACTGTCTTGAGACAAACTGCCTGCAGGACTTGAGGTCAATTGTGCCGCTAGTCCTGCACCCACACAAGCATGGCAGCTAGGATCCAGCCTTCTGCTGTAAATTTCCATGCAATTGCCTAAAATAATGAGTATATCTGCTACCCCTGAAAAGACTTCTTCCTGCCCTTAAGACAGTGTCACAAATTCTAAACCTGGCCTACTGAAGTGAGTATCACAGTCTCTGTGATGACAAATTCTTTCTACATCTATAATCCATTGTAGATCATAAGATTATGGGAGAAAATATAATTTATGTTTTTAAAAGCATAATAGGGGACAGCGAGATAGATTAGCAGATTAAAGCACCTGCTTAGACAAGCTCAGGCAAGTGCAGAGACCATCGTTCAACCCCTGGCACCACATGCCATGCCGGCCTTGTCCCAGGGCAGATGGAGCTGGCCACAGAATCAGGCATAGTGGTGCACACCTATAATCCCAGCACTAGGGAGGCTGAAAGCAGGAGGATCACTATGAGTCTGAGGTGCACAGTAAGACCCTGTAACAACCAGATACATTTAAGAATAGAAAAATGAAAAAAGGTATACAAATTCAACACTTGCCATTCAATAAGCCTAATACAAACATCATAGGAAAAACTTAGAGAAATTAAACACATTGTTTATCAAATATGTGCATTTAGGAGAATGAAACAGAGAACTGTTGATTATGTTCATAAGTTTTGTCATTCACTATTACAAAAAACAAGAAGTTATAAATGATAAAGCAATTCCACATATTAAATTGCTTTGCATGCACTTTGTTGAACATCATGTTTATAACTAATTGTGCTTGTTTTCTGCTTGCCAATCCGTGTATGTTAGATGCTGATAATGCTATTCTCAGGAGAACACATACATCTATGTTGTTTCTTTAACACAAATAATGTAGGAACTCATCTCACCAAGGTAAGTTGACAGGAATGGCGGTCAAGAAGTCACAGCGAGCTCATGATATTTCTTTTTAATTTTTTATATAAATCAAAGTAAATGCCCTTTTAGTGTGTTTCTGGAAGTAGAATAAATGATACTTCATTTTCAAAATCCTTCTCTAATCCTTTATCTTATACAACAACAATGTATTCTGTAATATCATAATTAACTTTCTACTAATTTTCTAATATTAAAAGAGATCGTGAGCCCACTATTTTCTCATGCAATTTAATGAAAAGTAAAATTCTAAACATTTACTGAATCTACAAAGGGGCCCAACTGGTAAGTTCCATGGATGTGTAACACCAAGATCAAGCATGTCACCAATAATTCTGCTTATGTTATGGAATCTATATAACAGAATATGGAAATTGTTCTTCCAAGCTTCCAACTTCCATTTACCCATCACTGAAAAATACTGTACATTGCTTCTTTGCACTGATCTATTTAGCATACTGACAGCTTCAAAAATGTCAGGTGCTGTATAGTGCAGCACACTGGGATAAAACGGATTTCCCATTTTGTAGAGTGACTCAGAATTTCCGCCTTAGCTTGGCTGTGGTTTGCAGGTGCCTCCGAAGGCTTCTGGTATTGGCAGCTTGGTTGCAAGGCAGCAATACTGGGTGGTCATGGCTTTACTGAGTGGGGCATCATGCAGGGTGCCGATCCCCACCTGCTTGACGAGCTTCTGTGAGCCAGTCCTTCATACACGTGGACACGCCTGCATGGGCAGACCGAGCTGAGAGCTCCCTCTCTCTACCGTGTTCTTTCAAACTATAGCCTTTAGCTTCCGCTTCTGTCAGAGTACGCACTCTACCGTTGCTACTAAGTTGTTGTCTCATCCCTGTTCTCTTCCCCTCAGTAAACTTTCTTCCAAAGGAGAAATTCCTGCTCACCTTTGATGTTGCAGAGCACAGCTCAGTGCCTGATTTAGTGTCTCAGTCTCTTTAGGCCTCTGTAATGGATCACCGCAGACTGAGTTATCTATTGAAGAAGGAGAACTACATCGTTCATAGCTCTAGAGGGCAGGAAGTCTCAGGTCCAGGTGGTGTCTGGTGAGGGCTGTGCTCTGTGTCATGAAGGGCATCCTCCAGCTGTAGTCTCCCATGGTGGAAAGGGTTGCCGAGCTCCCTACTCGTGTAAGGGCTCCACCTTAAAGACTTAATCACCTCCAGTTGATTCCACCTCCTAACACGGGCACTTTTGGTATTTGGGGTTACTGTACTGATGAAGGGCAGTATGTATGTATATTCAGATCATAGTGCCTAGCACAGGTTTCAATATGTTTTCACTAACGGAATAAATGAACTAGGTTTCTGTCTAATTGTCTGCCAAAGTCCGTAATGGGAGGAAAGGGGCCAGGGGACAGGGGTATTGCAAAGGGAAATATGGGGAAGGTCATACATGTGCTGAGAGTTAAACAGGACACAAGGCAGCAGCAAGAGGTGCTCTTCAGGGAACAGTCCACTGCTACAGAGATATGAGGAAAGATGGGGTCAGAAGAGTATCATTCAGGCTTTTTAATTTCAATATTTTATGACATTGCTGTCTTTTTGTCTTACTTGCTTTACTTAACATGTTAGCTTTCCTGTCACTGGAACACAATCTGCTTAGTTTAATCTACTTAGTACAGTCGGTAGTAGGAGCCCCACAGCAGAAACGTCATGGTGGAAGGGCATGGAAGGCCCAGCTCACAGCAGACCAGAAGTGCAACGGGGAAGCAAGGCCGGCGAGGGAGCGGCAAGAGCCGGTACACGCTGCACGGCCACGTTGCCACGTGGCCACGCGCTGGCATCCACTTCACTCATCACCTTGAGTGTCTTAGTCCAGTCAAGTTGACGTATCCGTCACCCTTGTAAGAATCAAGCTTAATGAAAGTGCACTTGGCTTGGGCAACAGGAAGAGAAAGAACGGCCTGAAAGCAACTGGGAAGCAGCAGGAGCAGAGCCAGCGCAAGGGCAGGTGCGGAACACCACATGGCATGGAGAAATGCAGCTGGCCGCTGGCCCACGTGCCCAACCATCAGTCACTCTGGCCCCTGCACCAAGGAATGGCTTGCCAGTTTATCAGCCTTTTCCTGAAATGACTTCTCACATCTAGTCGAAATGATTCTGTGACTTGGAATGCTTCAGCATACTTCTCAATATTCAAATTTACAGTTGTGCCTTCACTCAGCATAAAAGAACTGCAAAAATACCTGATACCTTTCTATCATAAGACATCTTATAAATTTCTACATATAGGTCAGTGATTTTTCTCTTTTTTTAAGGTTTGACAAGTCTTTTTTTTTTTT
>PVJA010013213.1:0-50083 GCA_004027025.1 Myocastor coypus | reverse complement strand
TTTTTTTTTTTTTTTTTTAAAAAATTTTTTTTTTTTTTTTTTTTTTTTTTTTTTTTTGTCTTTTTGAGACAGGGTCTCACTGTGCCGTTCAGGCTGGCCTTGAGCTCACTTTTGTAGCCCAGGCTGGTCTCGAACTCACAGCGATCCTCCTGCCTCAGCCTCCCGAGTGCTGGGATTACAGGCGTGCGCCACCACGCCTGGCTAAAATGTGGTATTTTTATACAATGGAATACTACTCATCGATAAAGAATGATAAGTTTGAAGGTCTGAAATTCAGGATGTTTATCTTCAGAGTCTTCAACTCAGCTATACTGTTAGGTACTAAAATGACATTATGTGATATGTGTAAAAATAGTAATTAGTGGTTAAAATTAATTAAATAACATGAACAGTAAGAAATAGAATAGATAATTTAATAATACCTATTTATTTATTTATTTTATTGTGGGGTGGGTCTACAGAGTCTATAGAGTCTCACTATAAAGATTGGATTGGTAGTGATCTCCTGTTTTCAACTTCCCAAGTGTTGGGATTACAGGCATGCACCACCATGCCCAGTCTCAATTGCTGCTCAGTGCACCCTGGGTCTGGGTCTGGCATGGCACATTGGGGATCAAACCTCTGACCCCTGCATCATCCTAAGCAGGAGCTTTAATCTGCTGAGCTATCTGGCCAGCCCTAATAATGCCATTTTAGTACAAATGCTTAAAGCACTTTAGTTTATCTACACTCTGGGGGAGCAGAAGAAGGGGAAAGGCAATGCTTACTTCCTTAATGTGGATCACTAGCCTTCTGTATTATCTTTCTTTCATAAGCCATACTGGGAGATGCATTGTTTATAGTCTACAGTTGTAATTCTTTCACAATGGAATGGCTCTTAAAGACTTTTGTTAAGTGATCTGTGTGCAACTTTTTCTGGATTTTTATCTTTTTCTTCTCCTCAGTCATGAATGTATATGTGCATGTATGTATGAACACATTTACTGTGAATGTTGTGCCTCAAATATGCTAGGAAAGTGCTCTATCACTGAGCTATACACCCAGCCCTTTATATTTTGAGACAGACTCTAAATAAGTTTCCTAGACTGGCCTCAAACTTGTGATTCTCCCACGAGGCTGAAATTATAGGCATGTGACACTGTATGTAGGTCCTTTTAAGTCTGATATATATATATATATATATATATATATATATATATATATATATATATATCAAAGGATTTTACTTTGACTAGGCACCTTTACTGAATATCTTCTTTTGGAGGAGGGCTTCATATGTCTTTTTAATTCTCCATGAAATATTCCATATAATATAAGTGCCTAACTACAAGGAAAGGTAAATTGATCTAGTAATTGGCCAAGTTTTGGGTCAATGTCTCTGTTTCAAAACGTATGAAGAATGGTTGAAAAAGACATGGTATTTTTATGCAATGGAAAATTACTCAGCTATAAAGAATGATAAATAGAAGATTTCATATATAAATGGATATACCTTGAACATATGCTTGTCTTAGTTACTTTTTACTCATTGCTAGGACAAATACCCTATATTCAAAATGAAGGAAGAAAAAGTTTATGAGCTCACAGTTACTGGAGGTTTCCGTCCATATTCAGCTAGCTGGCCCAAGGCTGAGTGGAACAGGGCAGAAAGCATCCAGCTCATGGCGGCAAAACAGCAACAATCACATCAGAGGCAACAGAACAACCAGGGGAGCAGAGAGCAACAGCATGAGTCTGTCTCTCTGTCTCTCTTTTAAAATTACATCAGGCTCTTTGACTTAGCCTCAGGTCACACTTATAATCCTCAGCAGTACTCAGACTGATAATCTCATCAGTATGTAAAACACAAAATCCCAGTGACTCATGAGTCAAGTCTCAATCTATAGAAGTCCCCACCCATGATAGCATGAGGCTTTGCCGGGACAAGTAGACATAAACCATAACAATACTCATAAGTGAAATAAACCAGACCTACATGTGTAAATATCATATAGTCTCCCTAGTGTAAGAACTCAAAAGAAGAAATAAAAATGGAGAGATATAACACAGCTGAATGGGAATCAGAGACTTAAGGGTTAAACAGCAGTGACTGGAAGCAGAAAAGAAAGGAATCATAGCAGGAGCAAAACTATGCACTTATATGCACAGGATGAACTAGACAAGGATCCTAGGAAAACTCAAAAGGTTTTGGACACTGATGACAGCAATATGCAACATTAAATGTATGCTTGGAATGCTTGTCATTTTGGCCTTTTACATGTGTGCTGTTTCCAATGTAATTTCAGTTACTGTTGTGCTCTCTCTCAAGTAAATGGTTGGTTTACAAGAAAACAACAACAAAAAAAGTGAATTAAATGACAGTAAGAGAATAGGAAAAATGCCAAAGGATGGACAGGCTAAAATTTGGTACATGCTTATATTTCTAAATATCTGTGTACAAATGTGTAACTGCTTTTATCACATTGCATAGGGATTTATTAGAATATCAATGATTGATGGAAAATACCAACTCCAAGTTAAATCTAAGATATTTGATATTCAGAAAGACAATGATAATAAGCTCAAACATCTATGTTTTAGAATACTGTATTACTAAGCTTTTCTTCTGGAGGGCTAAGAATATAAGTTTACAGACCAAAAATTAGAGAAAAACAAGGGCTTCAAGGATAGCCAATATTTTGGCCCCAGCCCTTCAAGATCAGTGAGGACTCAGGACAGAACAGAACCTGTGCTGTAACATCCTATAATTCAGTGGTTTTCCCAAATTTTCTGTTCAAGGAGATTAAGGAATCACAGAGGAAAGGGATTGAAGGTACATACTGTGCCCAAGGAGAGTCACCTAGAGAGAAAATATTCTCTTGGACTTTCACAGAGAGCAAACTGGTCAAGCAATGGCTGTGACTCATACAGATGGCTGACACTGATAACAGCTCTACAAAGCACTGTACATGGTTCCAAAGTAAATCCTGAAAGGATTTAACTGACCTTGGGAGATACAAAAGCTACATGTTTTGTTATACAGGTCTTCCTTTAATTTGCCCTTAACCAGCCAGCAGAAAAGTTTAAACATGACACATAAAACATAAGGGTAGTTTAGTATGCTGAGCTGTAGAAGGCTCTAATCAACAGCTGCCAACATTTCTGATTTCACTAGTAACCCACCGCAGTTAAGGAACATTTGACTATGTATACAACTACCTTCTCTAGAATCAAAGAGAAGAAATCTATTGTACTAATAACCATTAGAAAATTTATTATATCTACACCCTGTGCTCTGTATATCAGCAATGAGGACAACAATATGCGTTGCATCAATTATTGGGAATGTATTACTAATGTGTTTTGAGGCTGTCATATTGTAATTTCTTATTAAGGGCCTGGCGGGATGGCTCAGTGGTCTAAAGCACCTGCTTGGGAAAGCTTGGGCGGCTTCTGGGACTGCAGTTCGATCCCCGGCACCACATGCTGTGCTAGCCCTGCCCTCGGGGTGGGCTGAGTCGGCCATAAAAATGAGTGAATAAACAAACAAAGGTTCTGAAACAAGAAAATAAATAAATAAATAAAATTTAAAAAACAATTTAAAAAACTAAAAAAAAAGTAATTTCTTATTAAAAGTAATAAAAAAAATCTGTCCAGTCAATGCTGGGCATAGTGGCCAATGCCAGTAATTGAAGAACTTGCGAAGCTGAAGTAGGGGCATTACTGTGTGTTGGAGGCCAGTCAGGGCTACCTAGTGAGTCACTGTCTCAAAAAAAACCCAAAAAATGGGCCCGGCGGGATGGCTCAGTGGTCTAAGGCGCCTGCTTGGGAAAGCTTGGGCGGCTTCAGGGACTGCAGTTCAATCCCCGGCACCACATGCTGTGCCAGCCCTGCCCTCGGGGCGGGCTGAGCCGGCCAAAAAAATGAGTGAATAAACAAAGGTTCTGAAACAAGAATAAAAATAATAAATAAATAAAAAGTTTTTTTTAAAAAAAATCCCAAAACTATAAAGTCAAGAAAAGTATGCAATACAAGCTATAAATTTCACAAGCTTCCATAATGTAACATTTCACAAAAGAAAGAATATAAATATATTAGGAAGTATTTACTTAAAGCTAGTTTCTGTCTTATAGCTATAAATATCACTAGTTGGTTTGGTAGAAAATATAATTTATCTGTTTATAAAAGTATTCAGGGTGTCATTTTTGCATCATTCACTTTTTTCTCCTTTTCTTACAGGCATCATTTTATATAGATTTCTTTAACTAGATTAACAAATCTTACTTTCCACTTAATATGGAAAATTCAGTTTATGAACTCAAACTAAGCAGACTTTACTATGTTAACTGTCATCAATTCATTTTTTTTTTTTTTTTTTAAAGAGCAGAATACTTTTACTGGAGGAAAGAAAGCTTCTGTTCAAGAGAAGAACAGAAGGGGGGTCCAAGTAAGTTGTTCCCCAATTCACTGTTAATAGTTATGCAAACTATAAATTTTTTATTTTGCAAAAATGGAAAAATGTGTACAAGTTGGATTTATTGAACTTTCTATGATATCTGATACACAAACATTATCATATGGCTTAGAAGCTAAATCTTATTCCTTTTATCCTAAACTGCTAACACTTTTCCTCAAAGACAAGGCAACCCCAGACAAAGTGTGTATCAGACAGGTTGAATCTTGTTCTCATATCTGATGTGCCGCAGGAGAGCTACAGAGTAGTGTAAAATCAAGCTTTTGCTTGCCATCTCCAAATTAGATAAAATTCTTTTTCTATAAAGAAATAGCACCAAGTGCTAAGAACCAAAAGAACGCTATGTGAGCGTTCTGTTCACACAATCCCCTGAGACCTGACTAAACTTAAGCTTGGTTTCTGATGGCCTAAGGCCCCTTTGAAGGCAGCCCAGCCCCTCTGAGTTTCTCTCTATCCCACACCTCACAACAGCCACTGACTTTGCTTTTCAGGAGCATTTACTGGAAAGGGCTTAAGAAGGGCTGAGCACACAGCTCAGTGATACAGCATTGGCCTAGCAGGTAGGATGCTGTGGGTACATGGTCAATGACCCCCTATACACACACACACACACACACACACACACACACACACACACACACGGAATAGAATTTACAGCAGGGAACCTTTTTCTGTCCCTTGGAGATTTGTAATTATCTCTCACATCTCAGGGTATGGAAGTTTTTCTCAAGGGTATGGAAGTTATTTCTTTGAAATGTAACCATCAGGATGAATAGGGCCTCTGTCTCCCAGCCCCTGCCTTAGGTCACTGTCAGGCAGCAGCAGATGGAGCTGGCCTAATCACGCCTACATGGACCAGTTCTCCATGATTCATCGCTTCCTGACTGCTCATCCCCTCTTGCTACCTCAGTCTCCTTTTCTTTTAAAATGGCCAGTTGCCTCTGTACAAACTGGGAAGAACTCAGCTCTGTCCCCTACAATCAGTGCCTAATTAAAATATAATGTCCGCAGAAGTTTATTTGTGAGAGTGTTGAGCTGACACTTTCTTGTTGAAATATAATTATATTTATACATCTGGGTAGATGTCCAAAAAACTTCAGTTACTCTCTCTCTCTCTCTGTGTGTGTGTGTGTGTGTGTGTTCACCATGGCATGACTTTTGAAAGCACTTGAAGAGTCCTATGTTTGATGGAGATGAAATGAATTTAAAATTTCTATTAGTTTCTTTGGAATCAAAAGAGTTCACATGAATGTAGTGTGCACCTTTTTTCTTTTTTGGAACTGAGTATTGAAATTAGGTCCTTGCATTTGCTAAGCAAGCACTTGGCCAGTGAGCTACATTTCCAGACAATAGACACCACTTTTTAAAAAAGAGTAAGTGCCTGCGAGATAGCTCAGCAGATTAAGTGCCTGCTTAAGTGAATGCAGGGACTGGGGTTGGATACTTGGTACCACATGCTATGCCAGTCCCACCCCTGGGCATGCTGAGCAGGTAACTGAGTCCAGCTGTGGTGGTACCTCCCTGTAATCCTAGTACTGGGGAGCCTGAGACAAGAGGATCACTACATGTCTGAGTTGCACAGTAAGACCCTGTACCAAATACATAATAAAATAAAATAAAATAAAATAAAATAAAATAAAATAAAAACAGGAAAAACAGGGCTAAACATTAGACAAACAAGTGTCTAAATAGCAATAATTCATCAGGGAATGTCAAAGTGGCTAGGAAGCAAATATGTTTGTTCCAATTCCTGTCTCTTAGCAGGTAGTGCTGAGACTGGGATGAGGAGTCAGAATTTGTAGCAGGGTTTGCTTTGCTACAAGAGGTTTTCAGAATTCAAGAACTATTTTAAGGCCTAGAAGATTCTCTTCAGGCTGCCAGCCCCCATGTCTCCCGCCAACTTCACTGGTACAGGGAAGAATATCAGCTTGTTTATCAAGATGAAGGTTGAAAGTCAGGGAATCCTCAGTTCCATTTTTAACCTTTCCACTTGTTTACTGAGTGATCTTGTGGTTATTTAACATCTCTTCATGTTGAAACTCTGGACAGAACAGAAGATCATAACTTTGCTTAGAGGAGCTCAGCAAAAATTGCTTTTGCATAAATACATTTTTCTTATTTTGTGTCTCTGTGATCTTTCTCAGAACTTCATGCCCCTGAGACAAGAACTGCTGAGAGAGGTTGCAAATAGAAGAAGGTATTTTTTGTTTGTTTATTTTAGTTTTGTACTCACTTTTAAGAATAAAATGTATATTTCCAATCTAAGGATTACTACATATGGGGCTAGAACTGTTTTTAAATTCACTCTTTGCTTTAGGAGTGGGAAACATACTCTCAAGGAAGCCACATCAGAGTGACTATGTTTTTAAACTTTGGTATAATGTACATAACATAAAATTTACAACTTTGGTTATTTCCTAGTTATAATTCAGTGGCATGGAGCACACTCACATAGCTGTAAGTCATCTCCATCCAGAATTGTTTCACCTTTGGAGACATCTTTATTCATGCAACTCAACCTCTATCCTCACCACAGCCCTCCTCACCACCACTTAGCATTCTTCTACATATATTAGACCACTCTTGACAATTCGTACAAATGACATGAAACCATACAACGTACTCTTTTGCCTGCCTTATTTCAATTAGTATAATGTCATACTTTCCTGTTGACATGTATGGGAGGTGAATTTCCTTAAGACTGAATGCAGAACTGCTTTTTAATGTAATTGTTTTATTTTTTAAATTTTTATTTATTTACTTTTGTATTTTAGGGCAGGATCTACAAAGGCTGCAGGGTCTCACTACACAGATTGGATTTATAGTGATTCTCCTGTTTTCAGCTTTGCAAGAGCTGGGATTACAGGCACATGCCATCTCAGCACGTGCTGGGGGTGGGGCCAGTACAGCAGAGATCAAACCATGGGCGATGCTGTTCTTAAGTAGTATTTTGTATCAAGCATATTTAATAGGATCATCACTGATGTATGATTTGTTAGGGTTCTGAGTTGTCTGTCTGTTACACTTACATGTTATGGAGCAATGACTCAGTTATGTGGCACAGAGATCACAAACACTAGCTTTCTAGTGCCCCAGAAGATGACTGTATCGGAAACTCAGGCCATGTTTTCTTTTCTCTACTATAAGCTGGGGCACTGTTTTCTCTATGTTTCAGCGTAGAATCCTGGTACTGAAAAACCAATGAATCTATCATCAGATCTGGTGTTGGCCAACCTACATTTGAGTCTTGCCTTAGATTTTATTTTATTTATTTTAAATTTAAAAAAAAAACTTTTTATTTTTTTTCTTGTTTCAGAACTTTTGTTTGTTTGTTTGTTTATTTATTTATTTTTATGGCCGGCTCAGCCTGCCCTGAGGGCTGGGCTGGCGCAGCATGTGGTGCCGGGGATCGAACCGCAGTTCCTGCAGCTGCCTAAGCTTTCCTAAGCAGGCGCTTTAGACCACTAAGCTATCCTGCCGGGCCTCAGATTCTAAAATTTTTCTTAAATATCAATTAATTTTTAATGTAAAAGGGATAAACTTGGAGGCTTCTGCAAAGACTAAGAGAGATAATGTACATGAACAGTTCAGTGAGTACGTGGCATAGGAAAGGACTCCAGAGATCACAACTCAATGGTAAGATAATACCACAGTGACCCAAGTAGTACTCAGCACATTTAAGATAACAGTTAGAGCAATGACTATTTCCTTATCACAGTTCTTACAAGTAACATTAGTCTGAGGCACTTTATAGAAAAATGAGTAGGCTCTCTAACACGGCAGCTCCGGTTTGGCAAAGTGTGTCCCAATGGCTCGGGAGCAATCATATTGTTACTTGTGAGTTCCAGAGTAAGGCACCACTATATTACACTGCAAACTGAAATGAAATTCAAATTTTTCTCCTTTTCATTGTAAAGACCCAAATCATATCATCAGGTCTGGTAAGTAACCAGTTAACCTTATCAGGCTGCATAATCCAGGGCAAAATTGAAAGAAAGAAAAAAATATTGGTTCATTTCCAGATAGCATCCATGAGAAGAGCAGGGGGTGTGAGATTATCTTTTTTAGAGTCACAGTTTAATATGGTTGGCATAGTTACAGGGCACATGGGTAATTAAGTTTCTGGTATGAATTATTGTTTTCAGGATATGAAAACAATTGGTTCATGTACAGTACAAAATCCATTTTCAAAGAACATGATAGTTTATGTGCAAATTTAGGTTGCTGATCTTCATGTTATCTTTACTAGTTCATTCCAAGCTCATTTCAATGAATGAAGGGTAATTCTTTTCCCAGGTGTTGCAAAGCACTATCACTTATTGACTAGTGATGATTTTCCTTGATTTGTTCCATGTAAGTTCATTTCAAAATGCTAGGAATATTAAAAAAAAAAAGTTTACTTGAACTTTGTTTTGCACATTTCTTTAAGGTCAACACTTTATTTTGGGTACACCTGGTCTTCACCTTAATTTTCTCTATGTGCCTCTGCTTTCCCTTTCTCATGCCTAACTCTACTAATCTTTGAAAAACTGACTTGTATAAGAAGTGTTCAAGTGTTTATTGCTTCCCATGAGGGATTCATAGTATTAAAGAGTGTCTTCTTCTCAAAGAGAAAATCTAGCAATGGTCAAAACTGGTACAAGTTCAGAAGGACAAGGTGAGTTGGCCCCAAGCAGAAGCATCCTCATGATGGGCAGAGGGTGTCCATAGCACACATTGTGAAGTGCTCCTCTTCCCACGGTGTATCTGAGATTTCCCATGGCATTTTAGAGCAGCCTGTAATCTCAGATACACCACACATACGAACAGGTAGAAAGCAATCTTATGGCAAACACTAAATACTTTCAATCTCTGCTAGGGATTAAGGCAGGGCTTGAGGTATGCCATGCTGCCACTTTTATCCTGGGATGACCAGAAAACTGCTAGTTCCAAATGATAAATTATTTTCCAGAGTCCTGGCCTTGCCCTGCATCTTCCATCACCCATGACAATGCCTGGTACATGCCCTATGGATAGGGATAGCCCAATATTGGTCACTTCCATTTTCTCTTCTTTATTTCTAAAATTAATATGTAAGATATGTTATGGTTTATTTTCCTCCTTTGGTTTTGGATGATAAGGGTACCTGGAGGGTACCCATTGTGTGGCACTGGAAATGCCATGAAAGCATATTCTTGAACTGCAAGATAAAAGAGTTACTTCCCATTTGGCGTATATGAAAAGAAAAATAAAATTCTGGTAGGCTAGCTGAAATTTAATTTCCTTTACTTGGCAAGCTCAAAAGCCATCTCTCTTTAAGTCAAAACAGTAATTTCTTGACAACGCTAAAAGCTTCATAATGTGTCTTTTTTATTCTCATTTCAAATCTTCTACACTCAGACTTATTTCACACCATACATTATTTCAACAAAATACTCGACAAAATATGCATCAGCTTTATTGGGCAAAATACTACAGAAATCAATGTGATGTTTTTTCTTGAAGAAAAACAAAAGTCTCGGATGACTGCAACCAGCAGTGAGCTACCTTTCCTTCATTTTCCTATTCTGATATCTGATTTTGCTGAAGACAAATAGTATTCTTTTATGGTCTTGAAATCAGTTAGGAACATACCTCTGTTATTCTGCTGGGTTTCCGTGGCTAACAGTCATGTTCCTATACACAGAACATAATAAGGTGACTGCAAAGACCCTGGTGTTATGAGCCCCTTCATACAAGGTATTAGGAGCGCTTGGTACTATCCCACATAACTACACTGTAAGTTATTTGCACGCCCATATGATGGTTACTGCTCTCTTTCATTTATCTATTTATTTTTTAGAATTTTATTTTTTTTCTTATTTCAGGACTTTTGTTTGTTTGTTTGTTTGTTTTTATGGCCGGCTCAGCCTGCCCTGAGGGCAGGGCTGGTGCAGCATGTGGTGGTGGGAGCCCCTGAAGTCTCCTAAGCTTTCCTAAGCAGGCACTTTAGACCACTGAGCCATCCTGCCAGGCCCATTGTTCTCTTTTAAAGCTTAGCTGCGTTCTATAAAACAGTGCTGTCTACTAGAAATATAATATGAACTACATAAATAATTTATGAAATTTTAATATTTACATTTTTAAGTTAAAAAGTCATAGGTGGAATTGACTGTATTTGTTTTATGCAGTCTATCCAAAGAGCTATCAGTTTATTTTTTTATTTTTTTATTTATTTTTTTAAATTTTTTTGTGGGACCGGGGTTCAAACTCACGACCTTGCACTTGCCCAGCAGGCACTTGTGCCTCGGAGCCATCTCCCCAGCTCCAGTGTTATCAGTTTAATACATAACCAATATAAAATGATTAGTGGGATACTTTACATTTTATTTTTGTGAAACTAAGTTTCAATCAGGTGACAGCCCATCTCAGCTGAGACTGGTTACACTTCAAGCCCTTGGTCGCTACAGGTAGTTAGATGCTATCATACTGAGCAGTGTAGCTCATCCTTTCTCTTCACCTATTTAAGTAAATCCTACTTTCTCAAAGGTTCAGTTTAAATCCCGAGCTTGACACAAACCTGGATTCAGAACATGATTAATAAGTAGTTGGCAATTCATGGAATGAATGTTTCTGGCTTACAGAAACATAGCTTACAGTACATGTGAAAAAACTAACACTGTAGCCCTTAACACCTGTCCCAGGCATCTATGCACATTATATTATTAATCCTCATTACTTCCTGTTAGGGACGGAATGCAATAACACATATACATGAGGAAGCTGAGTCTTAGGTGGCGTTCCCAAGGCTATGCTGCTATTAAGAAACAATGTCAAAGTCCAAAGCAAGAGAGCCTCATTGCAGAGTCCTGGCACTTGGTCTTACACATTCAGTTTTCAGATGAGCTAAGGAAAGCCAAAGGCCTCTGATTTCACTGGTGTCTAATTTAATGTGATATAAAAGCAAAGGTTAGAAGCACTGGAAATATTAATAGTGAGACACTAGCTAAGCAAGCAAGAAAGGAGTTACAGGCCAGCACATCTCCATTTATCCATTTCTTCTGTAACTCACAGAAACACATAGTACATACACTTTCCCTTTAGTGGATGCTAAATAATTGATCTTAGGAACTTGATGTAACTCATCTAAGCTTCCACAGAGAGATAAGTTTTACTGGAAAGTGTTTTATAAATGGAACTTTAGGGACATAAGAAAACGGGTGAATGTCTCTAGCTAGGGAGTTCTGTTTATCATCACTGGTATAGCCAAAATAATCATCCCCAAATATGGCTATAGAGAGCACTGAATTCCACCTTGTTTGACTTTCTTTTTTTAAGCTCTGTGGATTGAACTGAGGGCCTTGAACATGAGAAGTAAAAGTTCTACTACTGCGTTACACTTCCAACCTCCTCCTTTACCTTTAGAATTTTTCTTAAGATCACTCTGGCTGGGGTAATTTGCAATATAAAATTGAATTGGCTGGTAGCATCATTTTAATACTGATTAGAAGTCATTTTAACTGATAAGTTTTTTTTTAATTTTTTAAGTTTATGTCTCTGGTACAGGGTGTCACTATGCAGGCTGGACTCAGAGTGACCCTCATGTTTCCCCCAGTGCTGGGATTATGGTCATGAGCCACTATGCTCAGCAGGTCTGGGGCGATGCTGACACAGCAAGCAGTACCTGGGATTGAACCTGGTTCCTTGTGCTTGCCAGGCAGGTACCTAGACTGCTGAACTATCTCCCTGCCCCACATAATTTTAAAGTCTTGAGTTTAGAACAGAGAAAGTATTTCATGAAAATCAAAAATCAGTTGTTCCCTGTTAAAGATAACCATAATGCAATATCAATAAATTACAAACTTAAATTCCTTTTGCCTAACGTATTGTTGTTTCAAGGACTTTTTATACCTTTCTACCTAAAAATCTGATTTTTGAATTTGAAAACTAATTTTTTTCTTCAACTTTCTTCAGGAACCCCAGCACTGACTGCTACTGCAGCTGTCTACTGAAAGCAGCACTTTCTTAAGAGTTTCCTAAATGACATCCCTTTGATAAGGCAGGATTTGGGTGACTTTATTTCCATAACATCAGGTCACCGATCATTTTCATAGGAAATAGCAAATCAGGGTTGGCCAGGAGGTGTGGTGCTTCTGTTCCCTTACTCATTGCTTAGCTCCTGCTGTGTGTGTGGCGCTGGATACTGGCACGTCCCCATCACTGGAGAGGTCACTGTCTTCTCAGGAGATTGATGTGTAAATAATAGACAAATCAGTAACAAATCAGTAAATCAAATCAGTAACAAAAAGCTAGAGGCCCAATTAATGGTCACTGTTCATTTAACAAAGCATATACTACTTTTTACCCTTCACTTCCTGCTTAATAGGGCCATGCTATCTCTTTAGCATGGGTCAGGGATGCTGCCACACCACCTGTAGGCTCTATTATTAGACACAGGCAACAATTCACCTTGACCAACTTTTTTCACAAAGGCAATACAGGAATACTTAACATGACGAGCCACATCCAACTCTACTTTCTCTGCTCCCGCCTTTTCTTGATTTTGTGGCATCTGTTCAATTGTTGTTGTTGTTATTCCTACTCCCTATTTCTATTTTTAAATTTTAGCCTCTGTTACAGGAAAACTATGTGAATAATTCTGAACCAAGACTCCATGAGGTTAGCTTGGCGAACTTAACCAACAGATGGGCGCCAGGATCCTGCCCTTGAAGTTGTTTCAGCTGGTCTATGGTGTCATCCTGGCACACGCAGTATTCACTGTTCCCCTGGCATCTCTAAAGAGGACCTAGAAAAGGCTCCAAGCAACTGCTCCATTTGGTGATGCTGAAGCCTTATGAATCAAACTTGGACAAAGATGCAGACTTTCTGGGTGTCCTGCCCAGCCCTATGTAGGAAAGTGCATACTCCCCTCCTGAAGAGCTATTTAGTATTATATCTAGGTGAGTGGCAGGAAAGAGGCCAGAATAAGCAGACTGTGTAGGTCAAACAGTAATACAAGCAAGCCTCATAGCCAGAAGCACGAAAGCCTAAAACCAATGGGAGATGATGTGAAATATTAAGAAATTTGAAAAGAAAAGAAGCATGAGGGCTGCAAATGTGTTTTTGTGACTAAAGATTGAGTAACATAATATGTAGATGCATAATCAATTGAGTTCCTGCTAATTGTACTCTGTTTCTGTATAACTGTGCATAGCAGAGTAAGCCCACGAATATCAATCTTGGTCAGACTCAGAAGATATATGGCCCAGGCTTCTCTGTGACAATAAAGACCAAGCTGGGGAAAGATGCAGGGATGCTAGTTTTCATCACACCTCCCACCTTTCTTGTAGTACCGGACATTGAACTCAGGACCTTGACCTTGCCAGGCAAGAGCCTATTCTACTGAGCTATCTCCCTGGCCCCCATCTCCCCATTTAATTCTCCCATCTATGTAGAAGTCTGATGGGTCATTGAGAAAGATGGCTGATTGCTGTGAGCTCAATGAAGTGGTGACTGATTGCAGCTGGTATACTAGATGTGGTTCCCATGATTAAGCAGGTTAAAACATCTCCTGGTATTGAGCTTACAAGTACAGATTTGGCAAATATTGTCTCCATAGCTATCTAATAAGAACACCAGAAACAATTAGCTTTCAGCTGGCAAAGCTAGCAAAACAACTTCTCTGTCTTGTGTGAGGGTCATACTCACTGTCTAGCTCTGTGTCATAATTTAGTTCATAGGAATCTTGATCATCTTTTGCTTCTGCAAGGTGTCACACTGCTCCATTACATTGACAATGATATGCTGATTGAACCAAGTGAACAGGAAGTGACATCCAATTTGGAGCTGTTAGTAACCATTTGCAAGCCAGAGAATGAAAAATAAGTCAAATTAAAATTCAGGGTTCCTTTACCTCAGGGAAATTTTGAGGAGTCTGGTACTACTGGGCATGTAGAGATATTCCTTCTGAAGTTTAAGATAAGTTTTTGCATCTGGCTCCCCTCACAACAAAAATATGCCTCACTGCTTAGTGGACCCATTTAGATATTGGAGGCAACACATTCCTCAGGTAGATGTTTTATTCTGGCCCACTAAGTGACTGAAAAAGCTACTAGCTTTGAGTGGGGCCCAGCACAAGACAAGGCTTGGCAAACAGGTCTAGGCTGTGCTGCAGGATGCCCTGCCACTGCAGCCGTATAACCCATTAGATTCAATGGTACCTGAGATGCTAGTGGCAGACAGGAATGCTTTCGCAGGCCCTCATGGGTGAATCACAGAGGTCTTCAGGAATTTGGAGCAAGGCTATCCCTTCATCTGCAGACAACTACTTTTCTTTTGTAAAACACTTCCTGGGACAGCAGGTTACCATATGACCTGAGTTACTCAACATGAACAGGGTATTATCTGGTCCACCAAGTCATAAAGTTGTGCATGTATAGCAACAGTCTATCATTAAATGGAAGTGGAATACAAGTGATTCAGCCTGGGCAGGTTCAGAGAGCACAGGTAAGTCACATGAAGTTGCCCAAAAGATACATGTTTCTACAGGCACACTGTCTTTTATCTCTAAGCATGCATCTGTGGCCTCCTGGAGTGTACTAGCCAGGAGAGAAAGGGAAGTCAAGGCTTGATTTATAGATGGTTCCACATGTTACATGGTCACCGCTCATGAATAGACAGCTGTAACAGCTCCCTTCCAGGGCATTTCTGAAAGACAGTAGTGAAGGGAAATCATTACAGTGGGCAGAAGTGCAGTTAATGCATAGTCATACACTTCACCTAGAAAAAATAATGGTGAGATATGTAACTTTATACTGACTCATAGACCATAGCCAGTGGTCTGGTGGATGGTGGGGAACCTGGAAGAAACATGGAAAACTGATGACAAAGAGATTTGGGGAAGAGGTATATAAACAGACTTCTCTCTCTGGGTAAAAGATGTACTGATATCTGTGTCCCATTGACATGCTCATCAAAAAGTGATCTCAGTAGAAGAGGATTTTAATACTCAAATGGAGAAGTTGGCCTATTCTGTAGATAGACTTTCCCACACATGATGTTTCTGACAAAACCACCATCCACAGATTTGTAGAATGTTTTATCCACTTTCATGGAATTTCATATAGCACTGTCTCTTACCAAGGATCATATTTTGTGCTCAAAGAAATGAAGTAATGGGATCACATTCGTGGAGTTGAATGGTCTTTTCATGTTCCCCAACAACGAGGTGGATGGATAAAAAGGTAGGATGGTCTTTTAAAGATCCAGGTACAGTGCCAGGTAGGTGGCAATGCCTCACAGGGCTGGCCGAATTTCTTAAAAAGGCTGCATATGCTTTGAATCATCATCCACTGCATAGTATGTGTCTTGCACAGCATAGCCAGGATCTTCAGGCCCAGGAATCAAAGAGTGGAAATAAGCATGGTTTCACTCACAATTATCCTTATTTGCACACTAAAGATTTTTGTTTCTTGTTTCCACAACTTTTGTCTCTGCTAGCTTAGAAGTCTTAGTTCTAAAAGGAAGAAGGTTGGACCAGGAAGCATAATGATTTCATTGAACTGGAAACTATGACTTCCCTCTGGTCATTTTGTGCTCCTCATGCCACTAATTAAACAAGCTAAAAAGGGGGTTATGGTGTTGGAAAAGGTAACTGATCCACACTGTAAGTGGGAAGTTGGGTTGTTATTCCACAATGGAGGAAAGGAAGAATATATTTGGAATGAGGGCAGTAACTATAGATGCCTTCTAGTAACATGGCCCATTCTAAAGTCAGTGGCAAACTACAACAACACAATCTATGTGGGACAACAAATGGCTCCAAATCCTCAAGGATAAAGGTATGGGTCACCAAACCAGTGAAAGATCCAGGACCTGTTGAAGGCCATGGGAAGAGAGACTGGATTGCAGAAAAAGATAGTCATGAATACCAGGTACAACTCCATGATCAGTTACAGAAGCTCTGACTGGGATTGTAATTGTTCTCTCCTAATGTGCTTCCTTTATAATGTAATATGGATAGGCTTAATTTGATTCTTAACTATTTTTAAACCTATGCTGTAATATTTCAGTTTTGAAATATTAAGAGAAATCATTACACACAGAAAAGCTTGTCTTCTAATATGGGGAGGGAATTAGTGAGTTTCCATATGTACATAGGATAATTGTACCACAATAGGCATAATTATGAACTTCTGTTTGTATCTTTAGACTGAGTGTGGTCTAACACATTTTTACCAGTGTGAACCACCAGTGGTACATGCGTGATTGTCCCATTGGGTGGCTTGTACCAGTCTTTCTATTCATAAAATGCTGCCCAATGGGACATCCATGTGTGTACCATCTGTGGTACAAGATGCCTGGAAGTCAGACAGATGCATGACAGCCCTGCCATGAATGTGTTAAGGAAATGTGCAGTTGTCAGGTTGACAAGGAGTAAACTGTGGTAGGTAACTCTTGTGTATATTTGACCAAGCAACGCACAACTGTTCGGCTTAGCATAATTCTGGGTATAGTTGAATGATAGATTTAGGGAAGGCAGAAGGTATGCCCTGTGAAAGTGATGCTATTCAACAGGTATATCCAAAATGGAGTAAAAAGGAAATAATGGTCTCATTTTTGTTTCTTCAGAAAAGTTCTAGTCTTCACCATAGCCTTTGAATACTCATCTACAGGCTTTCATCAGGTTCTTCTATCTTTTGATCAGAGTCTGTGGCTTCCTGACACAGCTTCCCACAGCACTCAGCTTAGTCTGCTGAACTATCTCTCCAATTCTGAAGGCCCTTTTGCAGTCTTCTACACCTAACTCTGAAGGAAGCTATCTGAATACTGACTGATACACATTTTGGTACTGGAGAAGTGGAGTTTTTTCTGGGACTGTCTCTGACCATGTGGTTCAGAAGCTTTTAGAACTGGCTTGTGGGATGAGTTTGGGAAGGTCTGTAGATGCTGGCTGGAGAAGCAGTCTGGAATGCTGTAAACCAAATTTGACTGGAGAAACTGGTTGAAGTTTAAAAACTAGGATGCAGATGGCTCAAGAGACTTCAGTTTGGAATTAGGACTGCGTCAATAGTTGGACTTCATGCCCTATATGTTATATTCTGGCAGAAAGTTCATCTGCATTGTGCTCATGCAGGAGGCTGAGATTACATACAGTGACCTAATCTGGTTGAAGAAATTTCAAGGTAGTCTAACGTTCAGGCAGTGGCATGGTTACTTCAGGGAGCCTTTATCCATCTCCACATTGAGAACCAAGAGCAAAATGGCCACACAGAATAATTTAAATTAAAAGTTTTGAGTTTGGCCTGAAAGGAAGATACACCTAAGCTGCAGCTGGCAAAGATGGAGCAGAAGAGAACCTGGCTGTTAAAAAGATTAGAACTAAAAAGCTACATACTTCGAAATAAAACAATACCAAAATGGGTGAGGGCATCACGAGAACAAATAGGACTCCACCTTTTGAGGCATGAAATTGCTAGGGTGAAAAACTTCTTTGATAAGAGTGTCTTGGGTCATCACATTCCAGAATGTCAGGGACCAAGGGAACAGGGAGTTGATAGCTCCCCACAGATTGCCAGAGTGCTGGACAAGGAACTATAGGATTTAATGATTGTTCTGCTGGATTTTGGTCTTGCTTTGGTTGCATTCCTTTCTATCCTATTTATACTTTCTGGAACAGGAATGTTTATTTTGTGCCTCTGTATGTTGGATTAACTTTGTTTTCATTTTTACAGGGGCTTGAAGCTCAGTGCTTATCTTAAATCTAGAGGAAACTTCAGATGAAATTTATAGCAGAGCTGAAACCATTAGGATTTTGAAAACTCTTAGAAATAGGCTAAATGCATTTTGGATGTACATGAGTCTTTTGAGGGCTGGGGTGGAATATTATGACTTATATCTAGAGGGTCTCACAAAGCTTAATGAGCTTACAGGTGGCGCTTTTGGGAGGTGACTAGAACATGGGTGTAATACTTGATTAATGCACTGATGGTTATACAGCTGGGTGTGATGCTGGGAGGTGGATCCTGGGGAGAAGCACAGGGACAAAGCTTGGAATAGTACACGTTCCCACCTCCTCCCTTGATACCACTGTGCTTCCTGTCTGCCACACCACAAGCCCTTTCTCCTCTACCATGCCTATTTGCCATACTGCTCTGCCTTGGAACCAGTGCAGACTAAATACTCAAACCTCTGCAACCCATGAGCTAAAACAAATCTTTCCTCTGTCAGCTTGTGGGTGCTAGATATCTTGTCCCACCAATGAGAAGGTAACTAAGACAGATGCATTCAAGAGTCTCAAATGTTAGGGACCTACTGCCCTGGCAATTTGTTAACCATAAAAATATTTCTAAAAATGTAAAAATCAGTTCATATTTCTAGCCTATGCCATTGCTAGAAGTAGGAAAAAGGTGCTTTCTAAAGGCTAATGATTTGGGCACACTGAACACACTCAGAAGCCAATAATTAGCATCGAGATAAGCCCCCAAAATCTACCTAAGCTAGGTGATGGATTTAATGCTGTCTGCACTTATCAGAAACACTTCCTTCAGACACTTAGCCTCTAAAAGCGGAAGGGTGTTTTTATTTGAAACTTCTCATGTGGGAATGAGTGCTAATGCAGAATACATGGAAAAATTCCAGGGCTTTCTGGACTTACTAGGTGTTCTAGAAGATTATCTAACTTCTTGAATAGAGTTTCTTCAACTCTTAATGGAGAACATAATGTCACAGAACTTCTCAGTTATTCCTAAGTATAAAAGGCTATAGATTTTCCTGGGTGCTGCTAAGAGTGGAAGAAAACTGTGGTTGTTTTGGAGAAAGGGTGAAGAATTAGCAACATTTACAAAGCTTGGCAACTGGTGATCTTGGTGAATAGAGCTTCTGAGAATTTAAGCACAACACAGTTTAACTTCATAGTAGTTTCATAGCAATTTGCCAACACGCTATAAGTTTTTTTTATATCTACAAAGAAAACTTCAGAGTGTTCACTCTAGTTTTAGTGTAATCTGTGAGATAAAAATAAAGGGAGAAACAAGAGACAACAGGAGGATAGATTATGACCCATTTTGAAAATCACAGGATTTTAAATGATCCCTTGTAATATTTTTAATGGCTAAAGCTGGACAGACACTACTTTACTGGAGCCAGGGAAAAGAGGAACAATTCTAACCACAGAATGGATGCAAGTGCTAATATGTGTTTTTCATTCATTTTTCTTGATTGATTTTTATAATTATATGAGATTGACATTACTGCATTTTCCCATTTGCAGATGAGAATTCAAAGGCTGAGTTGATCTAAGTCTCAGAGTGGGGAAGAGGAACAGCAAGGAAATATTGACAAACTGTTAGCTTTTGTTATTTATTTACTTCTCAATCTGCAGCCTGTGCATATATTTCCTTCCTTTCAATTAGCCCTAAGTGTGGGCAGAAGACTTCTCAGCACCTACTCTATGTAACCCTATCCTCTGTTCTCATATGGGCTGATGCAATTCCTTGAAAGCAAGTCTTTGGTGACTTTGGGTTTAACAATCTCTAGTCAAAAGCTTATCTGTCAGAGCAACTCATGTGTTAAATGAGATTTATATGGAAAAGAGATGAGAGAAGAGGGATTTGGAGAGTTCTTCCAAGCTTTCCAAGAATTAATTACTTTTAAAAGTGTGACAGAGAGTCTAATAGACACCCTGAGTAATGGGGCCTCTCATTGCTGTGTTAGCATGGCCAGCAAAGTTGCACACACTCTGATTCTACATTCTTCTTGCCCTCTTCACCCCAGCTCACAGGATGGAAAGGGATGAAATGACCATATCAGGCTGAATGGATCAATAGCTCCAATTATTCTCTAAGAAGCCAATTTAGAAGAAAGAAGAAGAAAAGGAAGAAGAAGAAGAAGAAGAAGAAGAAGAAGAAGAAGAAGAAGAAGAAGAAGAAGAAGAAGAAGAAGAAGAAGAAGAAGAAGAAGAAGAAGATGCTGTTCAGCAATGAACTAAATTTTGAAATCCTGCAATAAAATGTGTCCAGCAAAATCAGCTTAACTTTCCAAACAAGGCCATCATAAAATACAGAATTTAGCACAGGAGTATTCTTTGGCAATCAGTTTAATTAAGCAATACTACTAAACAGATGATTAAAATAGGCTACACAGTATATAGCCCTTGTGCCCCTTTTGAGAAATGTTAGCAGAAAGTGAGTCCAGGGTGTTGGAGAGTAATGGTGATGAACTGGGAGGGGGCTTTTGTTTTTGTAATCTCTATCAGAAATACCAAGCCATTCCAACACATATACAATTTTAACACAAACTATATGCTTTCTAAGCAAGTTTACATTGAGGGCAAGAGCATCAACTATCATGCTTCCTTTCCTATTCAATACTCCCCCCTTGTCCTCCTGCATAAGAATTATGGCTCTGTCTCCAATTTGGGTGACAGATATTTCTGGAATCATAAGTCAATGATTCAGTCTTATGGTTGTGGAAAGAGTGGGCTAATTCCTGATTTTTGTGGCTCCTGCTTCTTTCTTCTCATTTGTCTAATTTGCTTCTTGTTTCCAACTAAACTAAGATTTGATCTTTCATTGTCTTTGGAGTGAAAAAGACATAATTACAGCCTTGCCTCTGCTTCTCAATAGCTGTATGATCTTGGGCTAATTACATAATCTTTCTGAATCACAGAACACAGATAACCAATATGAGGAAATAAAACCAAAGACTGCAAACACTGTCTACCATTATGCAGTGAGATCTCACAGGCAGAGATAGGGACCCTCACTGCTCAACCCAGGGCTCCATGCTTCCTAGAAGCATTGCACGATGTTTTTGGGAGATATAATTTTTTTCTGTCTAGCATGCAAACTCAGCTGAGTAAGAAGATTAAGAAGACACTGGGAAGATAACTTCTCCATTTTGACAGGTGCCAAGCCTAATCTTGATGATTCAGAATCTCCCATAGATTAGATTGTGTTGCCTTTAACACCTCCAGCTACTCATTACCATTTCTCCTTCCATCTTTCTGGGACACCCCTTCAGTTTTTAGTTATCTGTTATTTCCTAAGTACAATATAGTTGAGTCCTAATTTTCAGAATGCTTTATGTTTTTATATACTTGTGTTCAGTGCAAGAACTATTTGAAACCCGGACATCAACTAGATCTATACAAATAACCAGAAACATCAGATTGTACAGCAAATTGCCAATTTAGCTGTAATTGGAGCAGTCATAAATGAATGGACCTATTGCAAATCTGAAAGAGTACAAATATTTTAAAATCTGATTTCTTTGTTTATTTCTTTATTTTTATGGCCGGCTCAGCCTGCCCTAAGGGCAGGGCTGGTGCAGCATGTGGTGCTGGGGATTGAACTGCAGTCCCTGCAGCCGCCTAAGCTTTCCTAAGCAAGTGCTTTAGACCACTGAGCCATCCTGCCAGGCACCTAAAATCTGATTTCTTGACATTTGACTGTAGGAGACAAAAGATGGGTTACTGGAATGCCCACAGGTCTTTCTTCAGGGTCACAGCGGTAGGGTGAGCACTTTGTGTACTTCAGAACCCCCAGTAGGTTATGTTCATGACACAGTTTGTGTATGTGATGGTTTTGTAGCTGAGTTCAATGAAATGACCATGTACAAATGTGGTGAGATTGTGTGACTTAGCTGTTTGTCATGTTGTTTGTGAATAACATGGTAACATGGTAATATATGGACAGGTGAAAGATTAATGTCAGACTCCATAATCAAGAGAAACTACCCACAAAAGGAGCTCTTACAATGGAACAGAGTCCCTGAAGCCAGGTGTTGATGCCTCACGATTCTAAGAAGAACAAGAAAGGCAGAACCCACAGACGATAGAGCAGGCAGAGTCCATATCCTCATTTCCAGAAGTCAAACATATTGAATTACTTGGCAAATGAGACTCTGAAGGAATGATGATTTTGCACATTAATCCTAACCTAAATTATCAGAGGGATCAATCTAATCACATGAGCTCTTGAGATCAGCCAGTGCTCTTCCATAAGAGGCAGGAGAGATTAGGCACAAGGAGAAGATTAATTTAAAACATGACATGGATGTGATGTGCTGTGGTGGTTTAAAGACAGAGGAGCAACCACACAGCAAAGTAGGCAACTGCAGGAAAGGAACCCATTCACAGCAAACACAGAAGCAGGGACCTTGGCTACAATGCCACAAGAACACATTTCTGCTGAAATCTGAAGAAGCAAGGAAATACATTCCTCCTCAGAGCTGACAGAAAGTGATGTGGCCTTGCTTGATTTCAGCTGTAAAGATCTGGCACAGAAAAAACTGGCCAAGTCAAGGAGACTCCTAACCTAAAGAATTCTGCAATAGCAAAACTTGAGATGTCTTGCACAACTAAATGTGTAGTAATTTGTTTTGGCAGCAATAAAAAAAAAAAAAAAAAAAAAAAAAAAAAAAAAAAAAAAAAAAAAAAAAAAAAAAAAAAAAAAAAAAAAAAAAAAAAAAAAAAAAAAAAAAAAAAAAAAAAAAAAAAAAAAAAAAAAAAAAAAAAAAACTAACACAGAAAAGATCAAATGCAAAACCACCAAATTTAAGTGAATATAATTACTATATGATGAAAGTTATACATGGAGGTTATATTTAGAAAGCAGGCATGAAGTACTGGAATATTCTTATGTTGGGCCAGAACTGGAGGAAGTGGACATACACCTTTGATCCCAGCAGTTAATTTTTTAAGTGGAATATTAAGCATGCCTATTAACAGCGGAGATGCAGTTTTCCAATTAAGTGCTTACTAATTAGCTGCATGATCCTTCTCATACTAATAGATTAGACCAAATCATGAGGATGTTAATATTTATGAATGAAGACCTCCCTGACAGCAGGGAGACTGGCAACATCATACTCATCTTCCTTGGTGGCTGGGTTGTATCATTCAGAGCAGCGGTAATAAGCTGTGAGTGAAATATAGTTTACAAAATTAGAAACCTGAAGTAGGTTTCACTTCCCTGAAAGTGGGCAAGTAGTCAGGACTCCACGCCTTGCAGATCAAATGGTGTCTTTCTCAACTCAAGTCTGCTTGTGCAACAGGAAAGCTCATACCAAGAGAATGCAAATGAATAAGGGGCTGGGTGGCTGTCAAGGTTTTTATTGATACTGACATTTGAATTTCATATAAGTTTCACATGCCATGGGATATTGCTCTTCTTAAATTTTTTCCAACCTTCTAAATTGTTCTAGGCTTGAACACAATACAAAAATAAAAGGCAGTGGGTTGAGTTGTCTGACTCCTGTCATATTTGTACAAAGAAGAAACAGCATGAAAGTCACACATACATAGATCAGGGTAAATGGCAAAACTCCTTAAAGATATTCCAAGTCATACTGAGATCAGTAGAAACATCTGACTTCAAAATAAATGAAACATTTATTTGTTTGAACTATGTCTTAACAAAGAATATTAACATATTAATGTGAATAATTATTTAATAATTTCATTAAATGCTGGTAGACATTAAACTATGTCACCTTGAAAAAGATATGTAGAAGTCTTAATCCTCAGTGGCTCAGAATGTGACTTTATTTGGAAATAGTGTCTTGCTAGACGTAATTAAGTTTAAATGAGTCATTGGCATGGACCCTGATTCAAAAACTGATGTCCTTTTTTTTTTTTGTCTTTTTGAGACAGGGTCTCGCTATGCAGTTGAGGCTGGCCTTGAGCTCACTTTTGTAGCCCAGGCTGGTCTCGAACTTGCACCGATCCTCCTGCCTCAGACTCCCGAGTGCTGGGATTACAGGCGTGAGCCACCACACCCGGCTCTAATGTCCTTATAAAAAGGGTAAATTCAGACATAGAGACACAAACAAAAGGACACCATGTGATGATGAAAGCAGAACCCAAGTGATGCAGTAGAGGCTTGGAATTCTGTTGTTAGAAATCCATAGCTAGTTGTAGAAGCCTTGCTAACAGTGGTAGTTTGTTTGGCATACAATAAATGTAATATATATATATATATATATATATATATATATATATATATATCACTAAATGTATGTAACTTAAGACTTGGATTTGGAGTAAAATGGAAGAAAAAAGCAAAAAATTCTATTGTTCTTTTTTAACTTTTGTTTTTCCTGTCAATCCATCTGTCTAAATAATGATGTGAATTTGAGTACTCTGGACAAGAAAAGAATTTCTTAAAGATAACATTCCTGTAAGTATGCAACTTTTGGTGTGTTCATCTGATAAATGGATAAAGTTGCTTCTTAGTGGTGATGAAGGGAAATTCTGCTTTGTCACATTTGCCAATGTCCATGGATCCAAATGCCGCATCATAGCTGATTTCAACACTGTTTCACTGAATGCTTAGGAGGGAGGAGATGTACACAATTGCTCACCACCTAGAGTCAGCCAGGTCTAGCATGCAGTCAGTAATAATAGTTTTACACCACTGTGTGCTGGACAGACAGTCATAAGTCACCACACTATAGGTCAGTTCACTATAAAAAAGGGTGCGATAACGTCTTGGTATTGGAAGTGATCCTATAGCTCCCATACACTCTACTGTCTTTAATTGGCTGTGTGTCAATGAAAAACTGTGCTTTTATCTCTCTAGTTTTCAGTTTCTTAGTCTCTGAAGTCTTAAGGAATTTTTAAGAGTGGCCACCTGGTATTCTTGCCTGTCTTGAGTCTAGAACATGTTCTGGTGACAGCATTCTGATTTTCCTTGAGAAACGATGAAATTTCCACTCACAATTTATACAATCCAAGGAAAGTCCTTTTTTCTTTACTGACTCTGAAAGAAACATGTGAGCTAATCTCTGGCCAATCAGAGAGTCTCATTTCTAGAGTCATGTTGGCAGGATGCACTGGTCCAGGGGTTAGCAGGAGACTCAAGTCAGACCAAGAAGGCTCAATGTTGAGTTGCAGCTGCAATTCTTACTTTTGAGAAATATAATTTAGGAAAAGAAAAATTTGCTGTCCATTGGAATTGTTGAGAGGACAGAATGCAAGCTAGGAGTTTCTGGAACCCAAGAAATCAAATGTATTCGATTTTGTTCTTGTTGTTACTATCTTAAAATCAGTTCTTTGGCAGCTGGTTTGACTTTTCTCAGTTATAGCTTCTCTTCCTTAGTACCTAACATGTAAATAATTTCATATATTTAGATACAATAAATTCTAGGGCTGTACATCGTTAAAAGCTACAAATCTATTGAAGCTTTAGAAAGGCTTTTGCACAAAAATGTGCAAAAGCAAGCAGCCAGGCCAAGGCCTTCTCACAGAAAAGGCTCTCATTGGAGGTTATTAAAGAGTAAAGATGTGCGGGAGAAGCTGGGCCTGTTTCCAAAAGATGACCTTGACTGAAATTAGCTCTATCTAAGGACAAATGTGGATGCCAAGGGGAGAACTTTACAACTTGGGCCTTGCCTCCACAATGCATTAGAAAGACACTGTGGACATCGTTCCTATTATCTAGGAACTCTTCTAAAATGTGTTACTTTGATCCTGGCTAGCTCTTCTTTCTTGAGAGAAATGCACTAACCTCCTAAACCACTCTGAAGAGAAATATTTCAATAATTATCAGCCACGACTTCAAATGTACTACATACATAATACCTCAGTGGGGTCATGGTCTGCTCAGTAAAGGGCAATGCAGTTAATTCTTTGACAACATTGCATGCATTCTTAAAAGTCACTGTGCAATGCAAAATTGCAACAAGCCCTGTAAAGCTCATTGGAAAAATACACACAAAATACTTAACACTGCAACATTGAAGCAGAAAACATAATTTTAAAAACTACAGCACAGTTTTTCCAACCTAAATGGTTAAGAGATTGCATAAATATTGCAGTAAATATTACACTTTATATTTTGTTTGGTACTGGGGATGTTACCTAGTATGTATACCACTGAACAATGTGCTTAGTCCTTTTTCTTTTTTATATTTTGAGACATGTTCTCATTAAGTTGCCCAGGATGAGAAGAGTGGTGGTGCATCTTGGTCATCTCAGAGTTCAGGAGGCTGAGGCAGGTGGATTGCTGTGAGTTTGAGGCCAGCCTGGGCTACATGGTAAGTTCAGGGCCAGCGTGAATTGTATAATGAGACCTTATCTCAAAAATAATCAAACAAATAAAAATGTTGCTCAGGATGGCCTCAAAGTTGTGACCCACCCACCACAGTCTCTAGAGTAGTACGATTACAGGCATGAACAGCTACATTTTACTGTGAAAAAAGACCTGAGGCTTGCTTATGGAAGAGAGTGTCAGAAAGGCACTGGGGTTATCATGAAGGGGTGGGAAGAGGACAACTGGAATCAGAAGGAAAGGTGTGACACACAACGTGGCGGAGGTGACACACAGCATGGCAAAAGCACAGCTAACAAAGGCAGCTGACAGACTAGGAGGTGTGTGCAAGCGTGGCTGGGGCACTCCTTCACGGCTCTGTTCAGCTAGTTGCAGCTTTCTGTATTCACGTAGCATCTTTCAAGGGCAAAAATCAGGCATAAGAAAACAGGAAATTTACATTATGCTCAAATTGTTCTCTGATGTATCAAAATTGTGTTGGAACAACTTTAAGGTTTGAGAAAGAATGTAGAGCAGAACAGATTGTGCTTTGTCTGAGTATATAGCGTATATAGCTTTTTTTATTATTTCTAGGTTATAAACCAGGTTGTCTGTGATTAAAAAATATAATTCATTACAAAAAAGTCTAACTTTAAAGTCTCCAGAAAGCATTTTTTTTCCCTATTTCTGATAACTATTAGACTAAATCACTCCTGCTCTTTTATTTAGTAATCTCTCTAGGAGAAACTTAGCATATGAGATCCTCCTAGATTTGCATCCTCTTCTCCATAAATAATACCTGAAAGAGTGAGATCTACTTATTCTTACTAAGGTATACGAGACTGATAAGGTTAAAAGACTCAGAATAGTTTTTTTTTTTTTTTTTCCAGAATAGCTTTATAGTAAAGTTACATGGTGCAGAAATGCAGCATGAACTTTTAGGGTGTTAGGCCTTATTTAACCGATGGGAGAGCTACTAAAGATAAAATAATGTGTGACAGTCACAAATAATAGCACTCAGTAGTCCCCTACTAGGAAAATAACTTTCAGTGTCCTCATTTATCCCATTGTATTAGGAATGGTTTGGGCATCAGAAGACACAAATTTTCATTTCTCACTAAACTAGTTGCATCAAAGAGGTTCTCAGGGCCTATCTTAGCAGCCTTAAATATCATTTAGAAAGCTGTCACAAGAACCAAATGAAAGGACATTGTTCTTGGCACTGTGCCCATCGTGCCAATGGGGGGCATAAAAATGGGGAGCAGGCAGTCACGGGGCCTGAACTGGAATTCTTTCTCATCTTTGGAGCTTGGATATGTATCTCAAACTCTCTAAGGTTCAGTTTCTTCATCCATGCAGCAGAAAGAACAATCCTTTTAAAACAAAATATATGTCAAAGTTCTCAACGCATTTCCTAGATATACTTGTAACGTGTTTTTTTAAAAACCACCAAGCAAATTAACAAGAACTAGAGACGTGGCTGCCTTATGGGTACCACAACAGAAATTTACTTATTTTATTATCAGGCAACACACCTTACATATAAGCTGCCCAAATATGCTCTAATTGTGACTGGGCTGCATCTGAGGTTCAAGAAGCATTAAAGCTTACTCCAGGAAATGTGGTTTTAGCTGAGTATTTGCTGAAGGATGCAGAGGTCCCTGGTCCCCTCAGTGAATAGCAGCTCAGACCTGCTGGACACAGACCTGCCCTCAACACTCTTGCTGGAATAGGCTCACCACCAGGTCAGCGCTGAGAGGCATACTTTTTCCTCTTTGGGGACACAAATAGAATTCTTAAGTATGAAATATCTACCACATTGGAAATAAAGATGTGAAGCAATTTGTCTTTTCTTTCTGTTTTAGGGCCATTGCATTTTTTACTTTAAAATTATAATGTGGACACTTAACATTTCTAACATGCGTGTATGCCAGGCATATCTGAGCACAAGCTACTCTGGGCAGAGACTCTGTCTCATCCACTGCTCTACCCAGAGCACCTCAAAGCACATCTGGGATATATAGGTAGTTATGCTAGTTTGCAGGTGCCCATAGCAAATCACCATACAACAGACACTTGTCATCTCACAGCTTCTAAGAATGGAGTCAGGACATAGTTTGCCTACATCTTCAGTTGGGGTCTCTCACAAGGCTACAGTAAGGGTTTCTCTTGGCTGATGCTTCAGTCCTGTTTGTGGCTTGACCAGAAAGGGGTTTACCTTTGCTAGGAGAATTCAGCCCTTTCTGATTGTGATACGGAGTAAGGGAGGAGTTCCTGTTTCTTACTAGGTGTCCCCTGGAAGCTGTGCTCAGTTCTGGGGACAGCCTCAGTGGGGACAGCCTCAGTGTGTTGCTGCAAGGGCTGCCAACATAGGCAGCCTACCGCATGACCAGTAAGGAGAAAGAAAGATTGTAGCTAGGTGGGAGCTGTGGTGCCAAATGGAGTACATGTATGAGTACATGTAATCAGGTCTATCAATTCTGTTGCTTATCAGAAAATCAGAGGTCCAGCCTATGTTCAAGGAAGTAGAATGACCAGGATGTGAGTACCTCAGGGCAGAAGACATGGGACCACCCTAGGAATCCACTCCCTGCCAGGCACACATGATACACTTATAGTACATGATTAATCTGATCAGATGAGCAAGTTTAAACATTGAATCCTTTGCTCTACCACTGTTAGTAGATTTTCAATTCATTTTAGGTTAGATAATCTCAGATAAAAGTGACTTATTAAAAGACGCCTCAGAATTATAAACTTTTGTAGGAGATGGTGAAGGGTAATGTTATCTTTTCTAGTGAAGAAACCAATGCCTAGACTGTATAAATAAAACAATGACATCTAATGGCAGAATAAAATCTGTCAGGGGAAAGGCGCTTACTGTATGCTTCCTCTATGTTTGTTTCCCCAGATTACTTGAGCATACAACTTTCCCTCAGAACTATCTAACACTATGTGATTTTATATTGAGGTACTAGTACAGAAAGCCAAGAACTCATTGGCAAAATAAAGACATTTAAAATTAGCATGTGTTTGTAAAATAGCTCAGGTTAAGTAACTTAATTATATGAATTATTAGGCAGACTGGATGAGTTAAATAGCAGAGCACAGTAGTTTTTTTGCCTGCTAATGATTTATAGATAACCTATTTACCAGGAAACCACTCTACCTAATGGGCAAATATTTAAGTATTGATGAAGAAGCTATCAAATATTTGTAGGGTCTGTGAAAGGTAGGGGTGACCACAAGGGAACCGAGGGAGCTACATGCAAGATGCCTCCTGATGCAGATGTTGTCTCTGGTGCTCTTTGCTGAGATCTGGGGGACATGGCTTCTCAGTGGATCCATCTTCTCACCTATTGAATAGGTGGAGTGGGAGAGTCACCTCCAGGGTTTGTGAGAATTAGGTGAATACTGCTAAAGCACTTAGAATGTAGCTAGGAAGACAAATGTTAGTGGGAAGACTTAGTATTACAGAGCAGATTTCAACATATCCAACAGATAGTGGAGCCAAACAACTTTCACAGAGAGTTGAGAAACAGGGAAATGTTTGCATATTCACTCTGATTTCCTAATATCCTAAAAAAAAAAAAAAACAAAAAAAAAAACAATCTTTTCTTTGCAAACCAACTTGTGAAAATAGGCCCCACATTTCAAGATGTTACAAACAGCAACTTTTTTTTGGTAATCCCATTAAGGTCTCCTATCTTTCTTCTAACAATTTATCTACTTTCCTTCAAGAATTTGTATAACATTTATCTGTCTGTCTGTCTGTCTGCCTGTCTGTCTGTCTATTTTGGTCTTTTATTGTCTCCTGAAATGTACTGGCTTGAGTTCCAAAGTCTTCCTTTAACATAAACTGTGATTTTTCCAATCACAGCCTTGACATTCCTGCTGGTTCTTTCTCCACCTCTATCATAAAATGATACTTAGGTGCTTGGTGTCAAATTCTTCAGGCCACCAGAGTGCCACACCTGCCCCCTTTCTGCCCCTGCTTCTCCTCAGAGCTAAAGCTGTGTCTCTGCATTCCTGCGATCATGTCAACTTGTAAAGGGCCAATGAGGAGAAATGTCCTTTAAATATTTCAGTTATCTCTGCGCTCTAAGATGGGAGAAGGAATTTTTTCCATTTTTGTGGCTTTGGGGATAACTATCTCACTAGATCAATACAGGAAGAGAAAGTTAACCTCAACATTGATTGACTCTGGCTGACTGGAACAGAAGTCTGCACCAGAAATGCCACAGCGAATGGCCTCCTGATGAACAATCCAGCCAATGAAGACGCATTAAGAATAACATTGACAAGCCTCTTGTTGCCTTTGGACTCTATTCCAGTTTTGCAAATCAGAATATGAAGCCCTCCTCTTGTTTTATAGATGTGAAAGTTCAAAACTCAAGAAAATGAAGTGTCTGTCATAAGCTCAGATAATTAGTTCAGGCACAAGCTGGAACAGATCCCAACTTGACTAAGTTTCCTGGGGCTCCTCTCAGTCTTGCTGGAGGATCTCTTACACATGAGTAGGATGTGTTTAATATTTAGCAATCCAACGTGAACCCACTTCAGACTGTTCTGGACACAAATTATGTTTCAGTTAATATTCCTACATATTGCAATAAAACATTAGGGCTATCTTCACAGATTCTTAGATAGTCCTTATACATAACTATAGAGTATCTTTAAAAATCTGCATAGTAGAATTCAACTATCTAGAATATTCAAATCCCCTCATTATTAAGTTTTTATGTATTTTTCAAAAAATTGTCAGATGTATTCATTCTAATGAGTTAAGTATTTGAGGAAGTTTGATATATAGAAATAATATAAATTTCAATTTTATTTTATTCTGAATATTCAAAATGCCTATTAATTGAAGTATTATTTATCTAAGATTTTCTAGTAGGTTCGATATTAATATCAACAAGTTGAATGTCCTTTATCCAAAATACTTGGCATTAGAAATATTTTAGATTTGGGGAGTGGTTTATTTTATTTACTTATTTTTTGTATAATGAAATATTTGAATAAGTAGAATGAGAAATTTAGGGCTGAAAACCAGTCTAAATATAAAATTCATATATTCTATACATGTAGCCTGAAAGTAACTGTACAGAAAGGAATTTTATAGAATATTTTAAAATAATTCTGTGCATAAAACAAAATACTTCACATAGGGCATGGCCTACTGCAGAAACTCAAAAAATATGGATAAAATGGGTAAACTTATGTAGTAAAACAGCCAAAAGATAAGGAATACTAATTTATATTTTATAAGACAAAGTGGTAAAGTACACATAATTTGCCTAAGGGTTAAGTAAAGCAGATGAAATTAGATTTAAAAGGGGATCAAGGCCTCTGTATATGCTTGGGTTTACATGAACCTTCACTACACGATGAGGAAGCTTTCGAATATATGAACTTGTAAATGACTGCAAAACAAATTTCAAGACAGCACAAATGTGATGCAAGTATCACGCCATACTTATGTAATGGGGGAAAATTTTCCTTATTTCTTATTAGTGAATTATTTCTTATTCCTGTAGTTTAGAAAATGTTATTGCTAATTAAACCAATGAGAGGAAAATGTAAGTCAAGTAATGTTATCATGGACAAAGCAAAACAAGCTCTCTGGGAAGCAAGGGAAAGAGCTATTAGGTGAAATAATGTCCACATTAAGTAATTATGGTTGATTCTATCTCTCAAGCTTTTCTAGTAGAAACATCAGAAGCTGGGTTCTACATGGGGAGAGCTGAACTTGTCAGGGATCTCGAGTGCCCTGAGCTCCAGGTACACCACCAGATGACAGGTGCTCCTTAGTACGTACAAGAGGTTGTCACCAATGTGTTTGAGATTAAGTGGTTGAGCTAAGTCCTAAAAATTCAGGTCAGAAAGGGCATAGACATAATATATATATATATATATATATATATATATATATATATATATGAGAATTTTTTGAAAAATATATTTGTGTAACTTCATAGTTTTATTTCCCATGTCCAAAAGAAGGACTGGTCTGAACAGAATCACATTTATTATTTTATATCCTAGTATGTATGTACTAAATAGTCAGTTTTCATGGAAAAGACGAATCACTGAAAGAATCCCAAGATAATACTAATTTCTGTGTATAAGGGTTTATCATCCTTGAATTAATGTATCTGAAATGTAGGACCAGGAATCCTGCTCACCTGAGGAAAAAAAATGCTTCTAAGAGAAATGCTTAGGATAAAAAGGGACACAGACAAATGTAAAAGGGCACTGAAATACTTGCTTGTACTGCGCATGTTCATTTCTTTGAACCTCTTTCTTTCCAGTAATTTAAGATCCATTAACTCTCTCAAGATACCACTAATTGATTATGGTTGAGATTACAGGAGGAAAATCCAGGATTGAATTAGCTCAGACAATAAAACCTCCTGTTCCTTTCTATAGGTAACTTTCCATTAGGCTGCCCAGGAAGAACACTGAAATGATGTTTTACACCTGACATTGCTGGGCAGTGCTATTTTAACTGCTTCCCAATAAAGTAATCAGAAAATGTAGCTTCTCTAACACAGCAATAATAGATGCTGCTTCTTATTTTGCTGTATTTTTTAAAAATATAAATAAAAACAAGTGAAAATAGTTTTTATAATATAATACATGCCAGTTACTAGAGTACATCCAGGGTATGCCATTGTTTTGTTATGTAAGTAGTAGAAAAAGACGCATGAATGGCATATTTGGGTTCTTACAATTATTTTGAGGTAGTCTTCAAAACAACTTTGGTGTGTATTCATGCTTGCGGCACCTCACAACTCGGCTAGTTTTGGGGTGCTTGGTACCATGTTGTATGGCATGGCGCTACCCACCCCAAAAAGGACAATGAAGTCATTTAATAAAACAGATCAATCGCTGGGCGTGGTGGCACACGCCTGTAATCCCAGCACTCGGGAGGCTGAGGCGGGAGGATCGGTGCGAGTTCGAGACCAACCTGGGCTACAAAAGTGAGCTCAAGGCCAGCCTGAGCTGCATAGTGAGACCCTGTCTCAAAAAGACAAAAAAAAAAAAAAAAAAAACCAGATCAATCAAATTGTTCTAAAATTTGGTCACATTGCACATTTTTTTTTTTTTTTTCAGTTTTGAGGACTATTTTTAGTTGTTACTAGAAACTGGCCTTGTCTGTGGATATGAAAGATGGAATAAACCTTTTTTTAAAAAGCAAGATTAAAATGAAGGAAAATCTGAAGCTTCAATTCTTAAAATGAAGGCAAGTAAACAAAATCCCTCATTACTGCTTTATGTCAATATTACCTACAAAATGACTTTTTTTAAAATCAAAATTGTCTTTTAAAATATTGTAGCTTGGTGAATGAGAAGGAAGCCTGACTACACAGAAAAATTTTTAAGCTATTGAAAGTGGCTTGATTGGTAAGATAAGTGGGGGAGCATTTCTCTGGCTTTCAGTGTGTATGACCTAAAAATAACCTGAAAGTATGATTTAGTTTACATCTTGGACTTTTCTGTTTCTAGATCCTAGAAAAACTTGGATCATTTGAGATGCTAACTCTTTATGATGATTTTTTAAAAACACACTGTGCAGCTTGCAAGGATTATAAGATAACATCAGTTTACTCCGCCATCTCTGCAGGTATTTTTAGCTTTCCCATCATCCAGATGCAGCAACACAAGGGCTGTGAGAAGCAGAGCTGTGTGTAGGTACTGAGGAGAGTGGGTGGCTGCTCAGCTCCCACAACTGCATAATGAAGGACTCCAAATGTCACTGCCGATGTTTGATACCAGGAGCCCTGAAGTTGATCCTCCACATATTTATATCCTTTGCTAGAGAGCCAGAGACACCACTTAGATAATATTACGGTGTGTGTTTTCTAAAATAATCTGCAGACAGTACTCACCAGAAGTCACTCTATTTTTAATTTGTTGCTTATTTATTTTTTTGAGGAGTGGGTAGGAATTTAGTGTGTGACTAAACCATGACATGGAGAGTTTGGAAGTGAGGGGAAGGTATGCCACGTGGACAGTGAAGATCAGCAAGCCTGGATCTGGATGCTTCCGTGATGCCAGAAGTAATGGCCAGCTCTCATCTCTTCCAGCTCCTTAAGAGGTGGCCTCATGCCGCCTTCTACCTGCAACCCGATTAATCCAGAATTCAGGACCGATTCTGTAGACCTCATTTGGTTTCCTATCTTGTCCAAATCTTTCCTTCCCAATTGTGCCTTATCAGAAAGGTCCATTCACTCAGCAGTTGACCAAATTGTCAACTGACAGGTAGATAATCTAGATCTTGAACTTCTCTTTTTCTACATCGTAAAGAAACTTGGATCATTTGACAAGATAATTCTTATGGATCATTTTAAAAAACACAGGCAGAGAACATCACTTTAGGAAGGCGGGCCTCTGACCCAAGAAAGTCAACTCTTTCAATAGTAAAGTCTGTCCTCATGTCCTTACTCTTACCATTTGATGCTCACCTAACCAGGGTAGTATTGAAATCAGTATATTTGATTAATAGAGACCAGTATCATTAAAATGCAAAATGGGTAGTGAACCATGACTCCTCTTGATCCTTGACATTTTTATAATAGACCTTTAATTATCAAATTACTAGTCTACTGACTACCTAAAACTGGTCTGTATAAATCAAATTAAAGCAGAAACCTAGCCCAGGGTGTATAGTCATACAACATAAGGAAAGGAGGTCTAGAAGAATTGTAAGAACTGTAAGATTCCTTTGAGATCACTTAAAAACACACTGTGAAGCTTGCAAACCTCTTCCACCAGATTTTAGGAATAAAGAAAAGACAGAAGGCAGAGCCCTAAGGAATACTGCCTATTGTCTGTCTGTCCATCCATCCATCCGTCTGTCTGTCTGTCCGCCCGTACGTCTGTCTGTCTCTCTGTCTGTCTGTCTCCCTGCCCACCTCTCTCTCTCTCTCTCTCTCTCTCTCTCTCTCTCTGTGGCTGAACCTGCCCTCACGGTGGGCCTGGTAAGGCATATGGAGCTGCGCATTCAACTGCAGCCCCATGTGCCTGACTGGGTTTGCATAAGCAGATACTTGAACTACTGACCTAACTCAAAGCCCTCTATCTATCTATCTATCTATCTATCTATCTATCCATCTACCTATCTATCTGTGTATTTATCTTTATTTGGAAAGTATTAGTTTCCAACCAGTATTCATTAGCTTTACCTCTCTATCTTCTGGAACCAGAAAGAATGGCAGTCTAGACAGACATAAATCCTTGCTCTCATAAATTTCATTCTAGTTAGAATTAGAAGACAGTAAACAAATATACGAACAGGAATTTCAAGCTTTTTTTTTTTGAAAGCTTTATCATACATGGTATGACAATGAAACTAAATGTGATAGTATAGGAAGAGATTCCTTTATACTGATGGCTTGAGATGAACAATACTTAGAACTGAAAACTGAATGAACCGTAAAGACCCAAGAACTAGACAATTTTTACCCTGAAACATAGTAGAACATATTTGACTTTGGTGGTAAAACATAAATTAAATAAACAAGCACAGAACTCCCCCAGCTATGTGACTCTTAACATCCATGAAATTCAACGTTTTTGCTCACTTCCACTCCTTGTGCAAGTCACTTAAGCAATGAAACCCCTAGCTGTAGTCATTATCTTGAGTCAAGTGAAGAAAGAAAGATCTCTCAGCCTATAATTTTTTTTTTTTTGGTGGGGCACAATTTTTAAAAATGAATAAAAAATGAATGGATAAAGAAAGCCAGGTAAGCAGATTTACCCTCAGAGTATTTAAGATCCCTTTTCACTATATTCATTTTTAATAAATTTGTACTACAGGCATCAAAATTTATGGTCTACACTGTATACTCTTCCACTCTACTGTTTCTTGTTAATTTCCCCAAAACAACCATCCCCAGTGAACTGGCCTCAGAGGGGACAGAACAGTATTCTGGCTAAGGGTTGACTGTTTCCAAACAACACAGTGTATGTGTGTTCTTAAAATGCAGATTCCAGGTTCCATCATGGAACAAGCGAATGAAAAGCTCATGGGATCCAGCTCTGAACTCTGTACTTTAAATCAAAATCCTAAGTATTTCTCACACTGTTGAGAACTCAGATTCCAGACCATTAAGATAAATTGTATTTTCCATCTTGAGCCTCATAAGCTCCTAAGAGCATGATTTCCCAGCAACTTAAAAATATTAAGCAGTCACGCCTGTAATCCCAGCACTTGGGAGGCTGAGGCAGGAGGATTGGTACGAGTTCGAGACCAGCCTGGGCTACAAAAGTGAGCTCAAGGTCAGCCTCAACTGCATAGCAAGACCCTGTCTCAAAAAGACCAAAAAAATATTAAACAGGACCACAGATTTCAACTACTTTAACATACATCTCATTTCATTTTCAAAACTGCCTGGAAAAAGAGGTGGGAGAAATGAGTCTTGACTTTTCCTTATACAGATAAGCAGCTCAGATATAAGGGATAAAATGATGTGTCCTCTGAATCAAATAAATAAAAAACAGCCTGAGTCTTAGTGTGAGATTTTCTAGAAGTTTCAGGCTCCTTCTTTTGGAATCGACTTTGTGCTATCCAAGGGACAGCTCAGGCAGCTGGGGCTGTATGGGGGAGTCTGGTTCCTGTGAGGCTGTCACTGTGGTCACTTTTGTTGCCTGTCATGTGGTCTGCTCCTACTTCCTTATGTGTTCAGTCCATTAAAAGTATTTCAGCATTAAATAACCTAGGGCATCAATAAATGAGAGGGTCTCAGTGGGTCCCTTATGCACATTTTCATCAGGATACGGTAGCCAGGAAATTATAGGAGAAATGAAAGATGATATTATCAGAAATGTGAAGACAAAGACTGATAACTTAGTCACATCCTGGAAGATTTTAAGACTGTGAAGCAGTTCAGACAAGAGCAGGTGTCTTTATAAATATCCACACTTCAGCATGCAAAGCAGGAGTGAACATTTCATCCAGTCATGTGTCTCATCCTGCATTTTACTGTCTGATTTCATTCAGTTGTAAGAATATGCAGTCAGGTGGGGGATATTCATCTAACAACAGAAGAACTTGAGTTTCTAATTTAAGGAAATTGTCAGGTCCATAACACTGAAGCAGAATTAGAACCCAAGTCCTATCTTATCATATATTTACTATTGTGAATTTATGCATCAGGACACAAGGGGATTGGTGAGATAGCTCAGCAGACTAAACTCCTGCTTAGGCAAGCACAGAGATTGGGGTTTGATCCCTGGCACCACATGCAACACTGAGCCAGTGATTGAGACTCAGTATGGTGACACATGCCTGTGATCTCAGTCCTGGAGAGGGTGGAAACAGGAGGATCACTATGAGACTGAGCTGCATTCTCAGATCCTGTACCAAAGACATTGAGAAAAGAAACTATAATCAAAACCTTGAAATACAGGATATATAAGATACATACTTTTTTATCTGTGTGTGTGTGTGCTTATGTGTGTACATTTAAAACTAAAAGACATTTCTTTGTTGTCATTTAGTCAATATCTAGCACAATTATCTCTACACAAAGATTAGAGAGAAGAGCCTCCTGAGTTATCAGAAATATGAGCTGCTTCACACAAATTGTACATTACACACATTTAGAAAGAGCTAAACCAGTTCACATAAATGTGTGACTACGTTTCCCCATCCTTCCTAGCAGGAAGACAAGCAACATTTCTACAGGAGAATCCACTGCCACCTGACTAAAATTAGATCGTCCACATTTATGCTTTGAGTTGGTGTCATTATCTCAGCTGCAGTGTGGGAGTTTAAATCCATAATCTCTGCATATTGAGAACAGATCCGACCTGATCTGAATAATTGCAAGAGCTTGAGAAATTCACCCCTCCACAGGACTTCATTCTGGGAATGAATCTTAAATGTAGACTCTTCTGAATTTCCAGCAGAGCAATGGAACGTCTGTTGACTGGGAATGCAAAGCATCAGGCAGTCGTGACTAGTGAGTCCAGTGCTGAGCCCCATTAAGGAATCCCAGGGCAATAGCATGAGAGGTGTGAGCACTATCAGATACTCCTCAATGGCTAGGATAGGCAACATAGATTGAAGTTTACTTCTGACCATAGGGGTTGGGCTGGAGAGTGGGTGCCACTGATTGGACACATGCCATGGACGGTCAGATCTTAATATATGGCAAATCACTGATTCAATTTAAAAAGGATCTTATTTTTAGGTATTTTTTTTTCTTGTAAATAAAAAGCTGCAGAAATGTGGAACTAATTAGAAATATTTCTATAACTACATAACACAAATTTCCAGTATATACAAGTACTTTAATGGGAATTGCATAATAGTGTGAAAAATATGAAATGCTATCTTTGAGGAATATAAATTTATAGCTATCCTAAAGATAGTATCATAATAGCAGATTCCATAAGAACTGAAGCCAAATGTGATAGCCTTTTTATTTTGTTTTGTTTGGCTTGTTGCTACCAAATTCAGTTTGAAGATCATTGCCCACTGAAATCCATTGTTCTCATTTTGTTTCTTTAAGTGTCAATTCACTCGCTCTGCTCATAGTGCAAACACTAATGATGCAGAGGCAGAAATAAATTTGTCTGTGTGTATCTATGGAGCAGTTCTAGATCCACTTCAATCTAATTTTCTTCTACATTCATTTGTAGAATGTGTGAGTGTGTCATTTACATGCCTATGAGTAAAATAATGCTAGCTTGGTATAGACATTACTTCAACAGGGAATATCTGCTAGCAGTATCATCTTGCTTCATTTCCCATAAAAGGTGTTAAAATAGAAAGAATCTAATACTACTATGAAGAACATTTTACCTTATGTTCACCTATTGCACTTCACATTAAAAATCATTCTTATTAAGACTTGAACACTATTAAGATTTCTGAGCAGCGCAATCATACTTGCCTAAGGAAAAAATCAATTATTTCACTCAGTAGCACTGTGACAACTATTCTATCTCCACAAAGCCCAAGGTAACTGTTTCTACAATTTTTTTGCTGTAGGTATATGGTTGCTCAACTTCAGTGTGTCAAGTTCTGTGACAAAGAGTTGAGTTAGAACTAGATTTTCTGGGGCAAGCATTTCAGACTCCCATAGCCTCTTTCGTGGTGTAATTTGCTGAAGAGATTGAAATTTTAAGGGAAAGAGAAAATAGGGCACAAATGTCACTAGGATGAATGACAAAGATCTAGAAATAATCATAGGCTTCCAGAAATTCTCTAGCAAACTATCAACTAGCTTTTATTTCTTCGGTGTTTTCAATGATTAAGCTATTGATGTTTATGTACATTAAAGTTTAAGAATAACAAATTTCTAGCCATTTGAAGGTAGGTTAAGTGCCCTTTCCAACGAGAATTCAGTTTTACTGAATCTTTCAATCTTAGAACAATAAATACATTAATGTTTGTAGGAATCCTGTAAACTCCAAGCTTACATTAACACTGTCAAATAACTATGGATTGAGATAAGTCACAAAACTTACTAATACCAAATTTGAAGTAATATACTGATATCGTCATTGCATAGGCATACTATTTAAGAGTATCTGATGTTTGCACAGTACTTTTAAGGTTTACATGAACTATTTCATTTAAATTCAATTAGAAGTAAACCAGCATTATTTTTCTACTTTAAACAACAGGTAATAGTTAGAAAAGTTTGAACATATTTTAGATATAAATGTTAATTAACTGACTAGTAACTGTTTAAATCTTGTCATAATCTTATTCTCCTCATGTGCAAATAAGAAAGTGAAGATATGAAAAGTAAAAGATTTCTCAAGATTGGGCAGAAACTAGGTTATGTATGATTTACAGTCAAGTCAGAGTGAGTAAATGCCTAATATTTTGTGCAGGCATGAATGAAAAAGTTGAAAGAACAATGCTGCAGCTACATGCTACATGCTTCCGTCATTCCCCTGCCAGGAGCACGGTGTGCCATGCAGCCGGCAGCAACACCAGCTGTTGCACGTCTTTCCTGCTTCTGTCCATGCTCACAGTAAGAACCTGGGCAATTCTCTAGTGAGAGAGACCTCATTATAGAAGATGCATATTTTGAAAGTCCGTATCGTACAACATCAACATCAAAGATGGCTACAGTAACCAGGGCGATGTCAACAGGTGCAGTTGGGGGGCGTTCTGTGTGCCAGGACCTCAAAACCGCAAGAGTTGTGAGGCTTGAATGAATCGAGAGCTACTCTAATCCCAGAGGACCTTCTGGAAATGGCATGACACCACCCAAGTTGAAGAGACTTCTTTATGTAATTCTTTTGATAACAATAGACCTTTCATGCAAGATATTGATATGATTAACACAACTATTTATTTTGCAATACTAATTAACCGTAATAATGATGTTTTAATACTGACCATATGTATATGACTCAGGAATCTTCAAGCAAGGAGTTAAGTATTCTGAGAATTAAAATGTTTGAGTTTTTAAAAGAAATATTTTCCCTTATCAATGTTTTTTACTTTCAACAAAATTTCAGGATTTATGAATTTAGAATGTCAACCTATCCTTCTTGATTCCTTGACCAAGCACAATTGTTACACAGAATAATTGATGAAAGACTCATGCTGAGGTTGGTCCCTCGACCCAACCTCAAAATTTCAAGGTTGTTTGGAGAAAAATAATCATTTGTCTCACAAACCTGGTTCCATTGGGTTTGACCTGAGTCATCCAGTTACTCCTGCTATGAGATAAGCTGCCTGCCTATTTCTAACATGTTTTTAATTGCCTAAATCCTGTATGTTAGGTAAACTACTTACATTCTGAACTTATTCAGTCTACTGGTTTATTTGCTTCATTTTCTTTTAGAATTATTCTATTTTTAATTTAATACAATCTTGATTCCTCATCCACTATTTTAATGGAGCCAATAACACAGTCTTCATCATAGGACCAGTTAAGAACTAATGAGCTAATATAACCTTAAAGTACTTAGACCATTGTCTTCCAATAAGTCTATTTAATTATTGGTTGAAGGTATATTAGTGTTAATTTTTCTGGACACATTATAAAAGGCCGTATCAAAATCTTTTTTGTTAGGCATTATGTGTCTCAGGAATTTCAGGAAGAGACCAACAGATTGCACATTTATGCATAAAAAATAGAATTTGGTGAATATAAGTAGAGAAGCTATGAAGTAGATCATTACAGCATCAAAAATTAGATTGCTTAAAGTGTAGATTCTGTTTTAAACTTTTTCCTAACTTAGAATCCAGTTTATATGCACATCAGTCGAAGAAAGAAATCCTACTGATTTAAGCAGACTAGAATAGTAAACCCTTGGTGATAAGGGGATTATATTTCAGAACAACATCTACTTTTCAAGAGATGTGATTTGAAGTGCTTAAAGAGTTGCTATCTTTTCTCTCCTTAACTTGATGGATGGTCTAATCCTTTTCTGTTCATTGATGTGTACATCTCCCCCTGCTGTCTTACCCCCAACAGTGTGGTCACAAAAGTCACCAAATCTTTTTCAAATATTAGTTTATTATGCTTTATGAGGAGGGCAAAGGAGAATTTAACATTTTTTAGAACCAATTACATAAGAAAAGAGGCAAGCTGGGCTGTACTTTGTTGGACTCCAGGGAGAGCCAGGAACATATCTCCTGTGAACAGCAGCCCATGGATCCTAGGTCAGGGGGAGCGCTGCCTTTAAACTCATAGTGGCACAACGTTGAAGATATCCAGATCATGGCAGTTTATTAAGTTAGGGGCCATAATGAAAACTCTCTAGCTACACAGACACTTTAGCATAATATACAATGGTCTAAAACATTTTTCAGATATCACAAAAACCACAAATAAAATTACCCAAAATTGATCTTAAGTGACAGTATAGCATGGCACATGAAATATTTCTTTCTTGGTCTTTATTCCTGATGCAAGAGTAAAGCACATTCTAAGTCTGATTTCATATGCATCTACTGCATTTTATGATCGAGCACAAATAAAGGAGTATCGGAAAAACACTAATATTTACTGAGGAAAATTTTTTCCTAAAAGAATAACAGAATTCCAAAACATAATGCCAACAATTTTTAGTTGAGATGGCTAGTTTATAAAGAAATCTTTTAGAAAAAGAATAATGACAAATTTTATAACTCAAACACACTTTTAAAAATGCTCTAAAATTTAATTTTCAGTATTATGCTGTTAAGTCAATTCTGAAAGCAAATAATTATCGTCTAGTGCTCCATGATCCTGTTCGTATGTCCTTCTGTGTAGGTGTATACATGTTTACCTTCTTGGCCCAGGAAGCATGAGACATGGCTCTAGCTTTGACTCTCATTAACTACTACACGTTAATAAGCAAGTTCTCTTCAGTGCTTTGGAAATCTATCAGATTTCTTTTCAGTCTAATGCTCTGTGAAACAATTTCCTAATTCTTCATCATATCATTCTTATTCCAAGTTATGTTTCCATCACAGGAAATTACTTGTTACACAAAATGAGACCAAGGAGATAGCTCAGGGGCACAAGTGCCTGCCTGGCAAGTGCAAGGTCCTGAGTTCAATCCCTGGTTCAAAAAAAAAGCCATCCAGTTACGGACCTGTTGTGTAGGCTTGTTTGTGCAGCTTGCACATTGGTGTCAGCAGGAGACTCTCACTCACCTCCCCTCACTCTGCACCCCCAGTTGTCCTACTCTCATGCAAGGCATCCCAGTGTCTCACGTGCCTGAATCAACAGTCTCCCAACATCCACTCTGCTTCCCCATTTGCTATCCCAAAGCCCTTCCCATACAGAAACCAAAGCAAATAAAAAAGTATATTAGACCACAGATCACATGATTCTTCTGCCTACCCACTCCAGTACTTGCACAACTGTCAGAACTAAGCACATGACCTCTCCTTTCATTGATACTCATCTGTCCTCCTCTCATGCCCAATCACTCTTCCACACCTGCACCAGCTGGTTGCTTGCTCTCTGCTGGAGAGGTCTGCCATACCCTGCTGCAAATGTGGACAGCAGGCAGGCTGCTGTGGCAAGAGGCTCTCTTCCGTGATCTGGAGTAATCACTGGAGAGTCCACCACATCTCTTTGATAAAACTCCTAAATGGCTACTTGCTCACTGAGAAATGATCAGATCATCATCCCTTGGCCCCTATGAGACCATAAACCCCTTTAGGCAGGATTTCGTCTGCTTGGTTTACACTGAAATGATGGTTCTTCGAGCGTGGCCTGACACATAATATGTCCTTGACAAATGACTACTCAACAGTGAGTGAACGGATTCCTATACTTCATTTAATGATACAATTTAAATCATCAGTTATTTCACAATGACAATTTTACAAATACATAATTATCATAACAGGTGATATATGTTAAATTGTATTTGGAGTATTTCTTATTTTATTCAAACGTGTTTCATTCCTGAATGAAGTGTATCTATGAACCTTCTTTATTTCATAGTAAATAAACTTTCTTCATGCCCAATGTGGAAATGACAAAATCTTCAGAGACTAAAGAATGTGAATTTTCTAAAGCTGGAGCTGAAGCTTCAAAAAAAACTTGGCCATTTTCTAAATAAATCAGTCAGTATAAATCACAAAACCACATTTTCATGCTCACTGTATTAGTGCTAGACAGAGAGACACTTAAATGTTTTACAGTCATTATTCTTCATACATTTCAGGATATGTGCATTTGCCAGGACATGCCAGCCTGAGAATGCAGCAGTGATAATGAGTCACTGTAACAGTAACACAATTAAATTCTCCAGCTCAGGCTCCAATAAAAAAATTGCTAAAGTTCCAGCCCTCCATCTCTTTCCTCAAGATCACTGCATTTGGAAGTAAGGGGTCCATGGAGTGCCCTTGCAATCCTCACTGAGAACGATGGTCCTTCCCATTCAAGAAGCCCACCTTCCTCTACCCGTTCCTCACTAGCCCCTCCACAAGAGTTCCTAGCTATTCCACAACTGCATTCTTCTTCCCACACTGCTGGTTTTTTTCTGACATCTGTCATCCTCTGTAGCATCACGTGACACCCCCACATTGTGTTGGAAGTGTCTCATTAAAGGCCCAGCAAATGATTGAGGCATGTGCCTAGTTCTTCAGCTTCCATCCTACATCAGTGTAGAGTAGGATGCATTGTTTTCTAATTGATTTTACCTGGGTATTTTTTCAAGCCAGTGCTGCACTCTTGGCTGTAGCCCAGTTTCAGTCCCCAAAACTGCTGCCCCAGACCCAATTTCCAAAACACTGAATCTTGCATTTTCTCTGTGATCTAGCTGGCAGTGATGCCCTAGCATCTGGAGCCCAGTTTCAAATCACAGGCAGCAGCAGTTATCTGTGCCAATCAGTTGCTTTTCTTTTTTTTTTGTCTTTTTGAGACAGGGTCTCACTATGCAGTTCAGGCTGGCCTTGAGCTCACTTTTGTATCCCAGGCTGGTCTCGAACTCACACTGATCCTCCTGCCTCAGCCTCCCAAGTGCTGGGATTACAGGCATGCGCCACCACACCCGACTAGTTGCTTTTTAATCTGTATCTCTTGTGCATAGAGCACAGCCCTGATGATCTACTGATAATCTTTACAGCTTAGCAAACCTTCTGGCCCAATCACCCCATCACCTAATGGCCCAAAGGACCAGCCCATGGCCTCCAAGGAGTCCAAAACCATAGGGGCTGTAGAACAGAGATCATCTCTTTAAATGCTTCTAGGTTGAAAAGCTGATGTCCTATATGTTTCTTATTATACTGATATTGGGTTAATGATTCATTAGTACTACTAATTTATATTAATAACAAACTATTAATAGAAAAACTCAGAAGATGCCATTATCATGAAATCCTGGATATTATTATAATCAAAATGTTCATATATCTCTATATATTAAGATATAAGTTTTGCAGAAAATTATAATATTCCAGCTATAGTTCTGTATTTTCTTTATTTGGGTCCTCAATATGGTCTTGCGTCATGAAAAATTAAGTGCAAATTATAGGATTCCATGGATTTATTATTATATATGGTCATTCATTTATATTTTTTCTTATTCTTTAATTATAATAGTTATTAAAAGCTATCTATATTTTTGTTACTTTTAATAAGAAATAACAATGTATAACCATGTGACAGTTTCAAAACACATAAGTAGTACATTTCAATATTTGATACAATGCATATTGTTATCCTCCTATTAGATATACAGAGCACAGGGTATAGATGTTATAATTTTTGAAGTCAGTATTGGTACAACCAAATTTCTTCTCACTGAACTAAGAGAAAGCAGTTACATACATAATTCAATGTTCGATAATTGCAGTGGGTTCTTGGTAAGACTGGCAATGTTGGAAGCTGTTGATTTAAGCCTTTTACAGATCAGCATTCTAATCTAGCTTTCCATTTTATGCCTTATGGTTAAACTTTTCTTCTGGGTGGTTAAGGGCAAGTTTAAGCATGACCTGTATAGCAAAACATGTAACTTTTGTATCTCTCGAGGTCAGTCAGATCCCCTCAGGATTTACTTTGGAACCATGTACAGTGATTTTTAGAACTGTTGTCAGTGTCAGCCATCTGGATGAACCATGGCCATTGCTTGACCAGATTGCCTTCTGTGAAAGCCTGAGAGAATGTTTTCTCTTTAGGTAACTCTCTGTTGGCACACTATATATCTTTAGTCTCTTTCCTCTAGCCCCATAATCTCCTTGAACAGAAAAGTTATCTATACTTAATACTAAATATATTTATTATTGTTTCTAAGGGTTGGCTTTGAAAGATAAAACTGCTAAGGAAAGGATAAGATGTTAAAATGTTTTCCAAAATGTTATATCTTTTTTTGTTGTTTGTTTTGTATTTTTTAAAGGAAGCGTCTACTGGGTGTTCATTACTAGATTGAATTCATTGTGATCCATCTGTTTACAGCTTCCCAAGAGCTGGGATTACAGGTGCGCACCACCATGCCCAGTCTCAATGGCCATCCCAGTGTGCCCTGGAGGTGTGGCTAGCATAGTAGGCTGGGGGATTGAATGCCCAATGCCTGCACCTGCTTGGAGACACTTTAATCTGCTGAGTTATTTGGCTAGCCCAGCCAATTTGGCTTATTCTAGATTTGCTTTATGGTATACTCATTATCATTGAGCTTTTTTAAAAAACAACAACAACAACAACAAATCTTTATAGGCTTTGTGACTGTACAATTTGAAAAGTAGACTACTATTTTAATTTACATTTCTTTCACACTATTTCAGTCAATCTATACGCTTCCTCTTGTTTTTTATTCTTCTTTTTCAGTTTTGGGCATAGTATTCATATCATTATTCTGAAAATGCTAAGGGTAAAGCATCATACTTTTTGTAGTTTCTATTGAAAAGTTCACCTAAAATACGACTTTGTATTTTTATAAAAATAAATTGCACTAAATTAGCATTTTGTCTATAATTTTAGATTCTCCTGCCATTACTAGCAATCTGAGTCCCCTATCTTGACAGAGACAAAGTTTTTGTGGAAAAAGTTCGTTTGGAACATTTTAATTCTAATGAAACTTATCTGAGACTCACTTACTTTTAGTGTAACATCAAAAGCTGTGCACAATCTCTGCAGCATTTTCTGCAGCACTTAAAGGCACTTACTGGAATATGTTCCTTTTTGTATACAGACCTCCAACTGTTGAAAGACTTTTCTTTCTTTTCCCTCATAATGACATAAAAGTTGTCTAACAAAACCACACAGATCTCTTGAAATCCTGTTCTCCTAAGAAAATATTTTAAGATCAAGCAATGGTTTTCCCTACAGTTAGAAATCTCCACAACCGCAGACTGGCAGTAATGACACAAATGGGCCCAAAGAACAAATGCCAAAGCTGCTAACACCACAAAACCCTTAATGATGTCCTCTGTGGGGCCCCAGTGTAGTCACGATGCTAACCTTTTGCTGCCAAGAAGCAAGGTGGCCTCGGTGACACCATTGTTAACACTGCACCCCAGCTGTGCTGTGTCAGGAGTGGTGCAATGGGGCGTTGCATTTCTTCCTGACATTTTCCCTTTACAACCCACTTCTATTAATTAACTTCATCTCCTCAGTCTGTGATACAAGGACTTTCTCATTGCATATTTGAATGGCACACACCATAGTCAACCATTCTTAGCTTCATTGGCTGTCTTAACAGTGACAACAAATCAGAAACATAATAAAATATTCTAAGACTGCTAATAAAGTTATGAGAACAAGAAAATAACAACTTGACATCAAACTGCAGTCATGAAAAGTTTGAAAGGAATATAAAGTGACTTTCTCCTCCACTAAACATATGCTAAGGTATGACTGATGGATAGTTCATAAAATAATGAAATACACATGTTTGAAAAGATCATGTGTTTCTATTCAGCACTGCACTCCAAGACAGGGATAGTGTTTGGAATCTAAGCCAAAAGGCACAAAATTCAGGCTTACAAAAATACTTTGGAAATCATAAAGAATTAACTGTCACAGAAGTTTACTTAATAGGTACTAAGGGATTGACTCCTTAGTGCTATCCACTTCTCACTGTGAGTACCTACTATATGGATGGCACATGTTAACTTTAATTCCAAAAGAGCCCGATACAGTGTGCATTACTCGAATGTGGTGCAGATAAGAATATTGAAACTCAAGGTTAAGTAAATTTCCCTGAATTATGCAGTAGTTCTTAAATAGCACATCTTGAACTTCAACTCACGGTTTTTGTTTTCCTTGACTATGTCACACTGCTTCTCAAAGCAAAACAAAGCAAGCAAGCAAGCAAGCAAGCAAGCAACCAACCAACCAACCAATCAACTAAACAAACAAATACCCAAAGGAACCATGATCTGATCTCTTCCCTAGGAGTAGATGTACACAAAAGTGAGTGGCAGCTCACTCACTGGGGCAGTTATTATCAACAAATGGTAGCCAAGTCATTCTTGCATCTTGACTGGCATATTCATCTTGAAACATACTCAACCTCTGCAAAATGTGGGTGCTATGCCCATTTTACAGATGAGGAAAATGAAGCACAGGGAGGACAAGTAATTTGACCATGCTCATGCAGCTAATATATTAATTTTGTAGGTTTGCCACAAGAAAGAATCACAAATTTGGTGGCTTAAAACAAGATCTGTTCTGTCACATTTATGAAGATTAAAAATCTAAAACCATTGTGCAAGGCCTTCTGTGAAGACTCTAGAGCAGGATCTACTCTCTGGCTTTCTCTAAGATGCTGGTATTGCCACCATCCTTGGCATTCCTTGCTTTGCAGAAACATTGCTCTGATATTGGCCTCCACTGTCCTATAATGTTAACCTTGTCTTCCCTTGTGCTTGTCTGTTTTTATATCTTCTTTTCTTATGAGAACACCAGTCATATTGGATTAGGAGCTGTTATGTTTTGTGTCTAGTTGTCCCCTCAAAACCTCATACAGCCATGGGATGGGGACTTTTAGAGTCTGAGGTTAACTCATGATCCACTGGGATTATGGGTGGTCCACTGGGATTATAGGCGTTAGTACTCCTGGGATTATGGGTGTGAGTGCTATTCCCAACATGGGGCTGATAGCCTGAATGTAACATAAATGAGGCAGAGAGACAAGATTCTCTCTTTGTTGCCATTGTTGCTGTTCTGCTGTCATGAACTGAACTGCTGCTCTGTGCCATATGCCAGTCTGCCTTGAAGCCAGCCAAGTATGGACTGATATCTTCAGTAACTGTGAGCTAAATAAACCTTTCCTTCCTTCATTTTGGATGTCAGGTATTTGTCCCAGCAATGAGAGAAGGGTAACTGAGACAGGAGCCCACCTCAGTTCAGTGTGAACTCATTTTAATGTAACTAATTACATCTACAATGACTTTATTTTTGAATAACATTACCTTTTCAGGTTTCAGAAGGACACAAATTTTGACAGGATGCTAATTAACCCACTACAGACCGTAAATAATGACAATGGGTTTTCCTGTCTGGCTGAGTCTGGCTGAGTTAGGCCTTCTGAACTCTGTCCTCTTGACCATGGCCCTCTGGTGTTTCTCTGACAAGTAATAAATGAGTACTTACAAGAGTGATGTTTCCAAGATTTGGCTATTACAAATTGGGCTGCTATAAACATAAGTGTGCAGATATCGCTATGGTATGATGTTTTCAGTTCTGGGAAAATTCCCAGTAGGGGGATAGCTGGACTGAAGGGAACTTCCAATTCTAGTTTTGTAAGGATCCTCCACACTGCTTTCCATAATGGTTGCACCAATCTGCATTCCCACCAGCAGTGGAGAAGGGCTCCTTTTTCCCCACAGCCTCTCCAGCATTTGTTGCTGGTTGATTTCTTTATGATAGCCATCCTTACTGGGGTGTGGTGGTATCTACGTGTTGTTTTGATTTGCATTTCACGAATAGCTAGCGATGGGGAGCATTTCTTCATGAATTTGAAGGCTTGCTGTATTTCTTTCTCTGAGAAGTGAGTGTTCATCTCAGATGCCCATTTCTGGATTGGGTCTTTGAATTTTGGAACTCTAATGGTTTTTAGTTCTTTGTAGGTTCTAGATAGAAGACCTTTGTCTGAGTACTTGTTAGTTAAAATCTTTTTGAAATTTTTGGGTTGTCTTTTCACTTTGTTAGTGATTTCCTTTGACATGCAGAAACTTCTTAGCTGGAGGAGGTCCCAATTGTTGATGCTTTCAAGT
>PVJA010013212.1:33948-50405 GCA_004027025.1 Myocastor coypus | reverse complement strand
AAATCTCACAATATAGTTAAAATCTGTGATAAATAATTTAGATGAATTAAAAAAAAAAGTGAGCCAGGTGTGGTGGCGCACGCCTGTAATCCCAGCACTTGGGAGGCTGAGGCAGGAGGATCGTTGCGAGTTCGAGACCAGCCTGGGCTACAAAACTGAGCTCAAGGCCAGCCTGAACTGTACAGCGAGACCCTGTCTCAAAAAGACAAGAAAAAAAAAAAGTGAAACAGTGAGTCCTCGACCATCGAATCATGAAATAGTGAGGGATGGCTGTACCCGCCCAGACCACGAGAGAGGAAGGGCACTGATCAGTACCCTGGGTGCCAGGCTCCGAGGTGTATGCCGGACATCTGCTGTTGCAACTGGCACCCCCAGCAGCCTAGAACAGCGTGGGCATCCCCGTCACTATCCCCACTGACAAGCGAGGATGCCGTGGCCTCCACCGCTGTAAGGACACTGGACGAGAGGGGCAGAGAGCAGCTCAGGGTCTGGACCTGGTTGTCTGGAAAGTGCGCTCAATCCCTACAGGCCACCGTGCTTGGTCCTGAGACGGCCTACTTTTAGAGAAAAGTGAGTTCCTCCTGATGAAGGCAACCAGGAGATGTCACCCTGACAGTGGGCCAGCTGGGCAGACCCATACATAGCAACCTTTCCTACCCGTGTCCCCAGAAATGACATCGTTCAAAATCTGTGACAGCCTGGGAAGATGTGGAGGGGTGCCATGGGTGGACTCAGAATTTTGAAAAACTCCTGAGAAGTGGGTAGCGGACAGAACTGGAGTTGGAGAAGGAGGCACCAGTGAAAACACAAGCAAGGAAGGACGGCGGTGCGGAAGAGGAGGAAGGCGCCTCACGGGTCCTTCCACATCTGGCAGCAGTAGGCTCGGCCCTCCAGGAAGAGGTGGAGGTTCCAGGCCAGGGTCTGAGTGATGGGCTGAAAGGATCAGAAAGAGGTTATATCGGGGCCACCCCGACTTCTGCAGCAGTGGCCTTGGACCGCCGGGACAGAAAGGCAGGACACAGCCCAAAGGAAAAGGGAGGCCCTGTGCTCAGAAGACAAACTGTAAGAGCCATATTTCCTGCAACAAATTCTGGCCCTCTGCTCACAATCACCCAGGACACATTAGGTTAAAAAAAAGAAACAGTGCCCGCCTAGAAGAAAACAGGCAAGCATTGCACAGAGAGCACCCATAGCACGGCTCCACAGATCACCCAAGACTTCAAAGGGCAGCCAAGGTAACAAACATACCACAGAACAACGGAAGGGGCAGAAGTAACAGTGCGAGCAGAGACATCCCAGAGGGACCCACATCAGAGGGGGCAGAGGGCACTGCATCTGCCAAATAGCAACGACCTATTCGGAGAAAGAATTCATTAGAATCACAAATAAAAGACCGAACCATCAACATTTTTTTTTTTAAATCAACACAGATAGATAGGCAATTAGTAGTCTAGGAGACCAAGCAGAAGCACTGCCCAAGCTGCAGAGACAGCGAGGCTGGGGAAGAGAGATAAAAGGCCCTGAAGATCATTCTTTGCAAGGTTTGAGAAAGAGAAGCTTCCTCTCACATTTTTTTTCTCATAAGGCTATTTACAGAAAGAAAGAAAGAAAGAAAAAAGCCACATAAACTAAACAAATGCTCACTATTTGGGCAAAGGGACAGCAAATGATAATAACAAGTCAAATCTGGCCAGCCACATAGTTTTTTAGACAAACTTTATTGGAACTCAGCCATCCTTGGTCATCTGCACAGCGGCTAGGGCTGCTCTCGTGCTTCGTGGCAGCAAGGAGCCGTGGGCCGCAAAGACGAGCCTGCTTATTATCTGGCCTTTAGAGAAAAAAACTTTAGCCCCGCCCTGATTGGGGCCGCTACTGATTGGGCTTTTCGTTCCTTGCAGCCAAATGCTCTCTTCAGGGAAGCGATGAGTCGAGCTGCACAGAAAGCCCTGAGAAGATGACCGTCCAGTGGGAGATGGCAGCGACTTGTGAAGACAGGAATGAGATGAGGGGGAGACTTGGTGGGAGTGTCTCAGTGTACAGTTTTGAAAGATGGTGAACTCAACAATGTATTTTTCTTTTCTTTTCTTTTTTTAGGAATAACTGACAATAACCACAATGACAAAGAATGAACTAGTAGATTTTAAGAATGACTGACTCCTCGAGCGTGGTGGCGCATGCCTGTAATCCCAGCACTCGGGAGGCTGAGGCAGGAGGATCGCTGTGAGTTTGAGACCAGCCTGGGCCAGCCTGAACTGCATAGTGAGACCCTGTCTCAAAAAGACTAAAAATAAATAAATAAATAAATATATAAATAAATAAATAAAGATGAGTGACTTTCACAGATACATTTAGTAAAGGAAAAAGGCAGAAGGATTTCTACTGTAATTGCATTGTATGAGGTTCAGATACAGGCAAAATCTACCCTATGGAAGAGTCCAGAGCCTGGTTAGTTTGGGAAGGGTACACAATTGGGAAGGAACACACGGATGTCCCCGGGGCACTAGGAATGTCCTATATTCTGGGGTGGGTAGAGCTAATCCAGGTATATTCACACAAAAAACTCATAGAACTATACACTCAAGACTGTCCACCTTGGGGCCCAGCGGGATGGCTCAGTGGTCTAAAGCCCCTGCTTGGGGAAGCTTGGGCGGCTTCAGGGACCGCGGTTCGATCCCCGGCACCACATGCTGTGCCAGCCCTGCGCTTGGGGTGGGCTAAGCTGGCCATAAAAATGAGTGAATAAACAAATAAAAAGTTCTGAAACAAGAAAGAAAAAAAAAAAAAAAAAAAAAAAAGACTGTCCACCTTGTTATGCATAAGTTACATTCAATCAACTGTTAATAAAGAATAATGGGGAGCTGGGGAAATAACTTGGTGGCACAAGTGCCTGCCTGGCAAGTGCGAGGTCGTGAGTTTGAACCCCAGACCTGCGAAAAAGAATAATGGGATGGAAAGCTCTTTTAAAATTATTACTAATGTAAAAATATATATATATTACTAATGTATTTGGTTGTTGCAGGGTCTCGCTATGCACCTTGGACTCATGGTGATTCTCCTGCTTTCAGCCACCCTAGCACTGGGATCACGGGCATGGGCAACCTTGCTCAGTCTCTGGCAGGCTCAACCCAACCTGGGGGCAGGGCTGGTGCAGCAAGTGGGTCTGGGAATCGAACTGTGGTCCCTGCACTTGCCTAAGCAGGCACTTTACTCTGCTGAGCTATCTCGCTGGTCCCAAGGCATTTTTAATTGTCCCTATGAAATGACAACCCGAATTCTGGAGCATAGGTAATTGTATGGTGCGACGGCTTGTGTCTACATGTTTCCCAAAGTGTCACAGGGAGGCCTTGTCAGAAGTGGCAGGACCCAGGGCATGTGATGTGGCATCCAGCGTTGCAACACTAAGTCAGCCCACTGACTGGTTTGGCACCGCCCTAATCCCAGTAGCCACATAAAAAGTACAAGAGCGGCAGGAAGACACTGTGGAGGCCCCTCGCTGTGCCATCTTCTGCCTGCATGAACTGTCGCCTTGTCACTTGCTTGCCACCACGCCACCCTGCCTTGGAGCCAGCCCTTCCACAGGCTGAAATAACCCTTTCCTCCTTTCCCTTTGAGGGCCAGGCATTTTGTCTCCACAACAAAAGTAGCTAAGACACCAAGAAAAAAAACAAAAAACAAACAAACAAAAAAAACCTAAAAGCAAAAATCAGAATAACTAGCAGTGATTAGGTGGCGGAGAAAGGAGTAATTTGTGTGGCTTCTTATATTTTCTAATTTCTCTACAAGCCATATATGCATTAGCTCTGAAACTGGAAAGAGATTAACGTCACCCAGTGCAGGCCCAGCTAGGGTGGCTACCTGCAGGCGTGGGCCTGGGTGGCAACACCCCTGCCTTCCCTCCCCACCCCAGCTTCCCCAGGGACGGGGCGGACAGGGCACAGATTGACAGGCCCTGCAGAGGGAGCAGCAAACCCTCACAGAACTGCAGGGATGGCTCTGAGTACTTCCTGTGCTCCACTCTGTGGATTCTCTCTGTACTCCCAGGTACTACGCTTCCAGCTGCAGGAGCGGAGACCCCGCAGCCATTAGGGGCAGCGGGGTGCAGGACTGGCCAGGTCCTCTGCCGGTGGAGTTCTCGCGCTGCCAGAGCACCAGCCACACAGCAAAGAAGCCAAAGCAGGCTTGTTTACAGAGTCAGGTTTCAGCATGTTTCTTAAAAAATGCCAAGCTGGTCTTTGTTGGGAAAGGACTCCGGAACTTAGCTGAACTTCCGTGCACTTGGATCGTGGTTTTGGTTTGAATTACAGCCAACGCTGTGGGCTCTGCATCTGCAGAACCAACCAACTATGGATTGAAAATATTAGCCCTGCCCTGAGGGCAGGCTGAGCCGGCCATAAAAATAAATAAACAAACAAAGTTCTGAAATAAGACTGAAAATATTTGAGGGGCAGGGCTGGACAAATAGCTCAGCAGATTAAAGCGCCAGCTTAGGTTGGAGTTTGACCCCTGGCGTGCCTGTCCTGGCCCCAACCCTGGGGCACGCTGAGATGCTGGTTGAAACTGGGAGTGGTGGCCCCAGCTCTTGGGAGGCTGAGCACAGGCAGATCACTGTGAGTCTGACCTATGTAGTGAGACACTATAGTCCCTATAGATCCTGGACTAAAATACAAAAAAAAAAAAAAAAAAAAAAAAAAAAAAAAAAAAAAGATATATATATATATATATATATATATATATATACACACACACATACACATATATATTACATATGTAGGTGATATGCAAATACTGTGTGACTTTAATTGGCCACTTCTTTTCTTTTTTAAGTATTTGGTACAAGGCCTCACTACGCAGCTCAGACTCACAGTGATCCTTCTGTTTCAGCCTTCCCAGCACTAGGATTACAGCCATGCACCACCCTGCCCAGTCTCAGTGGGGCATGGGGTGCTGGGGATTGAACCCCAGTCCCTGCTCTGGCCTAAGCAGGCACTTAGACCACTGAGCTAACTCGCCAGCCCTTACTGTGAAATTTTATATAAAGGGCTTGAGCCCCTATGGGTGCTGCAATCTGTGCAGGTCTGGGACCAAGCTCTGTGGCCAGAGGGAGACTCTGTCTAATGAGGAAGGAACTTAATTGCTTTGCCTACCCATTGTTTTTCTTTAACCTTTTATGTTAAAGGTCTAGCTTCACAGCTTGGACGCATAGTGATCGTCCTGCCTCAGCCTCCCAGTGCTGGGATTACAGGCGTGCACCACCATGCTGGTTTCAGTGGTCAACATGGCACACCCAGGATTCCAGGGAAACATGGCATGCAGTAGCAGGATCGAACTTGGGTCCTTGCGCTTGCCAGGTAGGCGCTCAGACTGCCAAGCGATCTTTGTATTTCAGTTTGTTAGCGTTCATTTGTAGCACACGACGTCTACGCTCCTCCCATGGGGCTGGTGTGCATCCACAGCCCGTCTGGGCTGCTTTCTTTCCCACCTCTCAACCCCTTCCTTCTTGCTTGCTGGCTTCTGTGCGTGCTTGTAGAACACAATGGCTTACATTCCTCCTGCGGAGTGGCCCACGTACAGGAGGTGCCCCGGTTCCCTTCCTTATCCCCTACAACCCAGCCACCGTGAACCGCATCTAGTTGGGGACAGAAGGTCAGACTCCTCCATGTCAGAGGAGGAACCAAAGCTGACGTCACCTGGCTGCCGATACTCCTGCCTGCCTGTTCTCCGCCACAGCCTTGAGGGCCTCCTTCCTAGCTGGGATCCCACAGCAAGGTCCTGAGGAGAGCCAAGTAAGTGACATGAAGGCCGGACAACTGGGCTCTTCCGTGTCACCTGCCCCTGCCGAGTCCTCTGGGTATGGCTCCATGTTAAAGTTTCTGCCAGAGGCCAGGCATGGTGGTGCATGCCTGTAATCCCAGTACTGGTAGGCTGAGGCAAGAGGGTTGCAGTGAGTTCGAGATCAGCCTGGGCTATGAACTACAGAGTAAGACCTTGTCTCAGAAAACAGAGAGAGAGAGAGAGAGAGAGAGAGAGTTTATGCTACTGCCCTTCCTGCATTTGGTGCAATCAAACAATAGCACAGTATCACTTCTGGCTGAATTTATCACTGCCTAGGCCAGGGAGATAGCTCAGCTCACTAAGTGCCTGCTTAGGCAAGCACAGGGACTGAGGTTAGATCCCTAGTATCAAAGGTCATGCCATTCCCATCCCCAGGCATGCTGAGCCGGCCACTGAGGCCAGTTGTGGTGGCACTTGCCTGTAATCCCAGCCCTGGGAAGGCTAAAAACAGCAGGGTGTCTATGAGTCCGTGCTGTGTAGTGAGATCCTGTACCAAATACGTGAAGATAAATTAAAATGTGACTCCTTTGCTGGCTCCAAAACCCCTGCAAACGGGGTGCAAGAGCAGGTGACATGCACGCAGACCCAACACCCGAAACTCAAGTTGAACCACAGCAAGGCCAGGGCTGGGGCCCTGAAATGCAAAGAGAATCAATTTCTGGTAAATGCCAGGAAGGAGACTGACACGTCTAAGACCTTCCTGGTATCAGCTTAGCTTGCAGCACGAGATTAAACTTGAGGAAAAGCCATCAGAGAGCTGCAATTTGTGACCAGAGCAGATAATGTCGACAGCTTCCCCCTCCTGAGTCCACCGTGGATAACCATGTGCCCTTCAATGGCACATCGTCGAGGCTTTCTCTATCCGCAGATCTGAGGCATGAAATTGCCTCTAAAGCGTCTCCTTCACCTCCTCCTGCCACTCGGAGAAGGCACTTAATGGAGTGTGGAATATGATTAGAAGAAGAATGGCGTGAGGAGGCCGCTGCATGTGAATCCCTGAAGGTGCATCTCCAGGGCGGAAGCCATGCAGAGAAGCCTCCATCTGGGGAGGCCTGCAGAGGAGCAGAGCGAGGCCTCCAGGAAGTCCAGGTCGTGCTCAGGGCACCTGTCCTACTGCCACCGCCAACTAGGAGCACACCTCTCTCTCCTCTCTGTACCTCAAAGCCCGTTTTGGTCCTCCAGGTCTGGCAAGAGCTGGTGGTTCACGGGCTACGTCTCCAGCCCCCATGTAAGTGGTAGAAGCCTTCCTCAAGCGAGGCCCAGAAAAGAAAGGAAATTTGTTGGCCGATGCTGCTAAAAAGTTCGTGGTGGGCAGATTCAGGCGCGGCTGGATGCAGGGGCTCCCAGTCGTGGCCACGGGGCCCAGCCAGCTCCTGTGGCAGCAGGGGGCACCTCGCCAGGGAGACACAGTTGGGTCCCTAAAGGGCTCACTGGCCAGGCTGGACACCATCCTGAGGACTAGGACCATCCCACATTAATAGGATCAGGAAGGAGCACCTTCTGAGGGGACACTGTCAGCAGAGGATGGCAAAAAGATTACTGGGCAGCATAAAGCTACTGTCCTGGCAGAAGTGGGGTAAAAGTGACAGAGGGCATAGTCATTAAAAGTGGATTTTAGGGGGGTTTCCAGGTAGCTCAGGGAATTAATGCACACGATTCAGTGGACTCACTCAGACCCTGAGGACCATGGTTCAATATCCTGGCCCATGGAGCATGGCACCTGCCTCAAGGTGGCCTGAGCCATCAAAAAAAAAAAAAAAAAAAAACCCTCTTCACTAGTTTAGCTGGGCATGGTGGTGCACACCTGTAATCCCAGCACTTGGGAGGCTGAGGCAGGAGGATTGATGTGAGTTCCAGATCAGCCTGGGCTACAAAAGTGAGCTCAAGGCCAGCCTGAACTGCATAGTGAGACTCTGTCTCAAAAAGAAAAAAAGTGGACTTTAGACCAGGCATGTTGGTACACACCTATAATCATGGGAAGCTGAGGCAGGAGGATCAACATGAGTTCCAAGTCAACCTGGGCAGGGTAAATTAAGGCTAACCTGAACTGCACAGTGAGACACCTATCTTAATTAAAAAAAAAAAAAAAGTGGACTTTTTTTTGTTTTTTTTTCTGGTGAGACCGGGGTTCAAACTCACAAACTTGCACTTGCCAGACAGGCACCTGTGCTATGGGGCTATCTCCCAGGCCCCCCAAAAAGGTGGATTTTAAACCCGACTTCATGGTGCACCTCTGTAATCCCAGCACTCAGAAAACAGAGGCAGGAGGACTGCTGCGAGTTTGGGGCCCGCCTGGGCTGCACTGTGAGTTCAAGGCCAGCCCAAACTAAATAGTGAGATCCTGTCTCAGAAAACAGACGAAAAGTGGAGGTCATACCATGTGTGGCAGCCAACACCGGAGCCTTCTGAGCTCAGCTAATCCCAGCACCCTGGAAGGCTGAGGGACACAGATCCGATTCTGAGCCCTGCCTGGACAACTTTGTGGTTTAAGATTTTAAAAAGGTGCTGGGGATGTAACTCGGTGTCTAGGCCCTGCGTCAGTCCCCAGCAGGATTACAACGAAGCGGGCTTCTTGCTCACTGTCTCCCTTGATGTCCACAGCAGTGGGCGATAGAGCGCGGGCCTGAGCTGGTGAGCCGTGCTCCATGCCACCTGGACACAAACCAAGCGCAAGGATTGTGCTGGGGGACCGCTGGGGCCCCTTAAGTATGTCTCTAACTTCTCTGACATGTACTCTATTTTTTAATTTGTTTGCCTTTTTTTTTTTTTTGAGACAGGCTCCTCCTGCCTCAGCCTTCCAAGTGCTGGGACTGCACCATGCTCCTTCTTAGCAAGACGTTCACTCTGCCCCCGCCTCCTGTCCTCCACCTGGCTTTTAAGGGATGAGCTTTTTAGTCAAGCTACATCATCCCTGAGTCCTATACTATACTACCCATGGTATGCTGCACTCCTAGCAGGTACAAAGCACATACCTGAATCCCCCTGCCCCAGGTCTATGCCCGGACTCAGCGGTATATGTTCTTGGTTATCCTTTTCTGGTGAGGGGAAGCCAGTACCTAAGTGGATGACTCGCCTGCCCGAGTGATGGAGCCAAGCAAGTGAGCCTCACTGCTTGGTTCTGGGGGTCACAGGAGCCAGTGCTTTGCTGCCCTGCTTCTAGCCCTACCAGGTGACTTCTGGGCGCTACATAAATCACAAGTTGTCCAAGTTCCCAGGCATGCTGCTGTCCACATCCAAAGCTACAGAGACCGCAAGCTCAAGAGACAGAAAGACGAACAATGAGACTCTCCCAAGTCAACAGTTGTGCAGAACATGGATTCAAGGGCTGGGGAGATAGCTCAGTGGCTTAAGCACCTGCCTGGCAAGTGCAGGGTCTTGAGTTCAATCCCCAGTACTGCAACAAAAAATGGATCCACTTTTCTCTGTTCAGAAACAGGAACAAGGGGCCCGGCAGGATGGCTCAGTGGTCTAAAGCACCTGCTTGGGAAAGCTTGGGCGGCTTTCAGGGACCGCGGTTCAATCCCCGGCACCACATGCTGCGCCAGCCCTGCCCTCGGGGCGGGCTGAGCCGGCCATAAAAATGAGTGAATAAACAAACAAAGGTTCTGAAACAAGAACAAAAAAAAAAAAAAAAATTCTTAAAAAAAAATAAATAAAAAATAAAAAATAAAAGATTTTCCCCCCTTAGGGTGCTGGGACTGGAACCCAGGACCTCATGGACCCTAAGCATACACTCTACCACTGAGGTACATAATCAGCCTAAACAAACCTTATTCCCTCCTTTCTTCCTTCCTTTTTCTTTGTTTTTGGTGTTGCTGTTTTGAGACAAGGTCTCAGTCTGCAGTGCGGGCTGGCCTTGAACTCACAGCAATCCTCCTGCCTCAGTCTCCTGAGTATTGGGATTACTCACAGGTGTTCCCCACCACTGCCAGCCTAAACAGATTTTCAAATTAAGCAACTGAGATCGCCTAATCATGTGAGGGGTAGCTCCTTGTTCCCCCAGGAAGACTGAAGCTGCAAAAATCCCAAGAGGTAAGGCTCTGAAGCGGGAGGGAATCCTGCTGTCTGCTCCACAGGGAAATCCAACCCCCACACAGCCACAGCCTCACTGGCCTCCTGTGACCAGCCGAGATGGGCACTCTGAGATCAGGGTGAGGGGAGAGAGCTTCTAGAAACCACGGTGCACTGGGGCTGGGGAGACAGCTCAGGGGCATAAGCGCCTGCCTGGCAGGTGCGAGGTCCTAAGTTCTGGACCCAGTACAAAGAGAGAGACAGACAGACAGAGAGACAGACAGACAGAGAGAGAGAGAGACACAGAGAGACAGAGAGAAAGATCATGGTGCTGGATAGATCCCCAAATCCTTCTCAAGTAAACAGCCCTGCTCCCACCCCTTGGGGACAACTATGGGAAGACCATTGCAAGGTTTCAGTGTGGATACATGGCCAGGGACACCTACAGTTGTATGGACTGGCACTCTAAGGGAGTGACATGGGACCAAAAGCTTTGCCTTCTTAGGCACCATCACAAGATGAATTGGAATACTGGTTCAAATAAGGCACCTGCCCTTTGATTTATTAATTCTACTTTTAAGATTTTAACCTTTGGCTACCCTTGCATATACAGGAAGATGTCTGCTCTAGGATATTATTTAAGATAGTGTTCACCATATTTAAAGTAGTAAATGGCTATTAATAGCCTAAACATTCATTAACCAGGAGCTTTCATGCAATTATTTAGCTAGAATAATCTGATCTGAACTGAGATGAAATGTGTAACCTTTATTTATCCCACTTAGTCTGAATATTCATATTTTGCTACACATATATTAGTGTACTTGAATGCAGGGCGCTTCATCCAACCCTACTAGGAAGGTGTTACTCACTGTACCTACAAAAATGAGACATGTTGGCCCAGAAGTTTCAAAGAAAGGGTTACATTCATGCATCCACCATCAAGCACTATGAAGTTAAAAAAAAAAAAAAAAAAAAAAAAGTGATCTGCCTGCATATCCTGCCAGGGCATGTGCTTGCACCACGCTGGTAAGTGTGTATAACAACAACAACAACAATAATAATAATAATAATAACCAGGAACAGGAAAGTGTGTCCCACACCACTGTGTTAGCAAGATGAGACAGAGGAAGACAGGTGTTAAGAGCCAAGACATGTGCTCTATATAGTTGAATGGCTACAGAGTATTTCTAGGACACATAAGAAATTGACTACAGCCAGGTATGGTGGCATGCCCTTATACTCCCAGCAATCTGGAGGCTGAGGCAGGAGGCTCACCACAAGTTTGAGGCCAGCCTGGGCTATACAAGCAAGTTCAAGGCCAGCCTGCACTGTATAGCAAGACTTTGTCTCAAAAAAAAAAAAAAAAAAAAAAAAGATGCTTATTACAATAGCAGGGTGGTGGCACTGCAGGACCATAACAGCAGCTACAAAGTATGCTGAGGTAGGACGATTAATAATTCAAACCCAGTTTGGGAAGGTCAGCCAAACAGCTCAGCATAATAAAGAGCCTGCAAGCAGGCGCACAGTGGCCGGCAGGGTTTGATCCCCAGGTGGTGCCGGGCCTGTCATCCCAGCTCTTGGGAGGCTACAAATAGGTGTGCCAATCACCATGAGTCTGAGCTAGTAGTGAGATCCTGAACACCCTGTAGACCCCCCAAAAATAAAAAACAAATAAAAACAAACAAAATAAAAATAAAAACAAGCTGGGCATGGTAACACATGCCTGTAATCCCAGCACTAGGCAGGAGGATTGGTGTGAGTTTGAGACCAGCCTGAACTGCATAGTGAGATCTTGTCTCAAAATGACAAAAAAAAAAAAAAAAAAAAAAAAGGCAACTTATTGGGACCTTGTCTCAAAATAAATCTAACACAGGGTTGTGAGCAAGGTGTGCTAGTACACACTGGTAATCCCAACCAACCTAGAAAGCAGGACCATGAATCAGGTTTAGCTGTCCTACCCAGCAGGACCCCTATCTCAACCACACCTTCCCTAAAACCTAAAGCCGGGATTGGTCTGTGGCACAGCACGTGCGTAGGATGCATGAGGCTCTCGCTGCTGAGACCGAATCCCAAGGCCGCCTCTAGAAGAGGAACTGAAAGGTGGCCTCAGAAGTGCCACGTCCCCACTCTTGCTTTTTCTGTTTTTTAAGGGGTGGAGCTTTAACCTGGCCTCTTCCTCTGAATATTCTTGAGATAGATCAGACTCTCTCTGGCCCCTGAGCTGGGTGTCTGGAGAAGTAGCAGCCAATACAGAGTGCAGCAAGGCTGCAGCGTGTGGAAGACATAGAGCAGGGCGCGGCAAAAGCCGACGGGAGGTGGGCGTGACCTGTCACCCACAAGGTCCTGACGCTTGCGCAGAACAGCTCTCACGGAGCTCTCCAGAATTCCAGCAGGTCTTCTTTCTTTCTTTCTTTCTTTCTCTTTCTTTCTTTCTTTCTTTCTTTCTTTCTTTCTTTCTTTCTTTCTTTCTTTCTTTCTTTCTTTCTTTCCTTCCTTCCTTCTTTCTTTCTTTCTTTCTTTCTAGTTTATTGGTACACTTTAGGTATACATAATGATCACATCCATTAGAGATAGGATCAAGCAGGTTTTCAATAGGTTGGCCTAGACCTGATTTCAGCCGGAGGCCTCTCAGAGTCCGGTTCAGTCCCGTCCGGTCCTAGAAGTTCTTGCAGGTTCGAGGTGGAGACCACATTAAAGGACACGTGGTCGCCACGAACACTGCTTCGGCAGCTTTCTACCACGGCGCACGCTGTTTCCCGAGATCAGTGTGTGCTTTTACCCTCCTTTTCTATTTACTCAGCCCAAGGTCGCTCTGCAGAGCCAGTTTTTCTCCCACTCTTCATGTTTGCTTCCTTGAATAAACTTTGCCACTGCCTTTTGCTTGTTTCATTCAATTATTTGTTTGAGACAAGAAGAACCTGGAATCCAACTCTAAGGAGAGGCAAGCACTCCTGAGCCAGTAGCTGCTGAGCTCCTCCTTAGAAGTAAGCTACCTGATAAGAGAGGCCCCCCGCAGGGAGGGGACTCCCCAGGGAACATGTCCCCCAGGGTACCCTCCCCCCTTCTTTGCTTGTAAAACTTGGAGGGAGCCTCTTCTTGCAAGGGAAGTCTTAAAAACCAGGAAGTGAGGTGGGGGGGGCGTGCACACGCGCACAGGGAAAGGCTTAGCCTCTTCTAGCTGGGTGAATTAAACGACTTCCGAAGCCTTACAAGTGAGCTCAGCAGATGAGTGCATTTTGTCGGGGGGAATTTTTCTGCATCTCCAATCAACTGCAAATGCTGGCGGGGCATTATCTTGGGAGACTCTCAGGGTGGTCCTGGAGCAGACCAGCCTGGGCCTGCTCTACCTAAAGTCCAGGGAGCCACCAAGGAGGGGTGTCTACCAGCGCCATGCCTTGGGGAGCCCCTGTTCTGCTGGAACATGCACGGCTCAGTGATCCTAAACCCAGTGTCAGTGAGGAACTGAAGCAGGGTTTACCATACAGTAAGGCAATTTCTTTGAAGGCGGGACCAAGGGGAAAAAGACAACAGGAAGACAGCGCAGGCCTTCGCGGTCCCCTGGAACCCAATAGGCTCCCTGGCTTGTCTTTCATCCTAACCCTGGCTTACTTCTGGCTAAGGCTTTTCCATCCTTGAGTATGGGGGTGGGGCTTGTGGAAAGATGGTTTAGGCTTAAGGATTAAGCGGAGGAGCTGTCTGGATCTGCACTCCTTCCTAGTCCCGAGTTTCTTTCCCTTTGTCTTTCTGCCTGTTCCATCTAGCTGCAGAAGTCAGAGGCTGCCTGCCCGAGAAGGATTTTCTATTATCTCAGCAAAGCTCAGTGAAGCCTTCATCCTAGCTTTTCCCTACCTTGTGGCCCCTGGGTCCTACACTGCCTCCTCCCTGTTAATCTCTGTTCAGTGCTAGGCACTCTCAATTGTGGAACACTGGCCTGCAGGGAATGCTACGGGTCAGGCACTACCCTAGGAACTTGTGTCTGCAGGCCAGCAACCCGACGCGGGCCTTTATTAAACAAGGATAAAAGGCCACACCGATGGGTTTACCCAGCTTGATTCTAGGACCTGCTGCACAGCTCCAGAAGCCCAGCATGCATACTAATCCTGGGTAGCTTCACAGCAGCAGGCTGTGCCCCCCGGCCTATGACGTCCTCTGTGCCCTGGGCAGCTGTATGGGCCCTGGGTGTTGGGCTGGATAACATATAAAGATTTCTCCCTCCTCCGTGATTCTCTCTCTCTCTCTCTCTCTCTCTCTCTCTCTCTCTCTGTAGCACTGCATAATAAATTTGCTTCCTAATGATTTTTGAGTAAACTACAATGACCACAATTTCAAAATCATTAATAATTCATGACCAAGGGCCATAAACACTATATAATCTCTACAGGCAGGCACCATGAATACTTGTTAGAGACAAGGTTGAGAATATTTTAACCAGCTGAACCGAATGTATTTGCTGACTTCAAGCCAACCATCAAAGCGACATTTTTCAGAAACGACTGCAACTTACAGGGCCCCAGTGCAGGCTGCAGCTTCTAGAGTCTTTCCCTACTCTGGCACCCCCTGGGCCTTTCCCTGGGGCTCAACATTCCTCTGCGACATTCTCTTACTGCTCTTTGCTGGTGTCAGAGCAGAATAGGAGGGTGAAGACTGTGCAGGAAGCACCTGGCAGGAGCCTGGGGTGGGCTGGAGGTGTGGCTCAGTGGGGGAGAGAGGAGACAGAGAAACTCGGAGACACAGACAGACAGACAGACAGACAGACACAGGCAGATGCCAAGATGGAATAACTGTTAGCCTTTATCACAGCAGTATGTTTCTTCTCGCGCACTGAGGGGAACCTTCAGGTTAAAGACCTGCACAGATGAGGGCCAGGAGCTGGGCGGGGAACACTTGCCCAGCAGAGACCCTCTCCAGCAGTAGAAAGCAAGAAGGCAAGGAGGAAGGCATGCTCGAAGGACAGGAAGCGCCGGGGCCCGGAAAGCACAGGCTCGAGGTCTCATCCGCGGCCGAACAGAGAGCTACGCTGCTTACGAATACACACATCCTGATGCGGAGGGCGCATCCTCGGCGATTCAGACCCTGAACTGCTTGGAGAGTGACCCACACAGTGACCCCAGCACACAGCTGGGGAGTGACAGCTCCCACTCAGCTTTCAGATGCCACGAGCCTACACAGGGTCTCACAACCGACAGATGTGGGTAGGGGTGCAATGGGGTCACCTAAAGCGGGTGTCTTAGTTACTCTTCTCTCATTGCTGGGACAAATGCCCGACACTCAAAATGAAGGAAGGGTTTATTCAGCTCAGTCTATACTCAGCAGGCTCCCAGGCAGAGAGGCGCGTGGCAGAGAATCACCTTGCACGGTGGCAGTGGCGGCAAAGAGCAAGAGCAGAGGCAGGCGGAGCAGCAGCTCAGGAAGCTAAATTCTCCTCCTCACCTGCCCCAGGACAGCTGCAGCACCCCCACCTACAACAATCAATCAGACTCCAAAAGCCACCCCACGACTGTGTGAGACTTTGGGGGACACCTAAACGCGAACCGTAACAGGGGCCGTGGCTTCCTTGCTACTCCATGGCTTTGCTGTCTTCAGCCCACCATGAAGCTTTTCTCCTCTGTAAGGCCACTCTGCCACGCCACGCCACGCCACGCCACGTCACACCACACCACGCCACGCCACGCCACACCACTTCAGAATAGGCCAACTATGGACTGAAACTTCTACAAACTATGAACCAAATCAACCTGTCCTCCTTTAAAAAAAAAAGTGAAGACTTACGTTTTTCTTATTTTTCCAAAGAAACCAAAACTCTACATTTTTATGGAAAATGTCTCAATGTTTCAATGTGGACTGTTATTAAAAAAATTATAAGACAGCTGGCCATAGTGGTGCACTTCTGTAATCTCAGTACTTGGGAGGCTGAGGCAGGAGTATCATAAATTTAAGGCCAGCTAGAGCTACGCAGCAAGACCCTATCTTAAAAATACACAATAGATCCATGGATAGACAGGTAGATAGTCACCGCGTCTGACTGTACACATCTTTGAGCCTGGCAAGCTGGCTAAAAGCCACCTCCCCACCTCCCTTCACAGTCCACGACCACCGAAACACCACAGTACCCAACCACGACCGGGGGACCACATGCTCGACTGGCGAGGGGCCGGCCGCCTGCTCCACCTCAGTGCCCAAGGAACACACGTCTCCAACTGCTCGTTCCAGGCAGTGCAGGGAGGGAGAGCTTGCTTCTCCCTCCCTTCAGGTGCCACAGCCTGATCTGCGCCTGGCACCCCGTGTGAGGCACAGAGTGCCAGGTGGGAGGAGAGCGGGCAGCCAGAGGAAATGGGTGGCAAGGCGAGCCCGAGCGCCTCCAGTGGGAAACCTGGCAGCCTGCTACTGGGTTTGGCGTTTTCTTTTGTGTTTCTAGCCAAAAGAAAGCGCTGTGGAACGAGTCTGCACCTTCTGTTGTTAGAAAGCCTGAAACCATCTGAAATGTCTTCCAGGGTTAAACCTGGGTACTGAGATAAACAGCCTCATCCTTGGCCTCCTCTCACTTCAAACACTTTGGAGGAGAGGAGGGATCTGAAATGCTCTCAAATTGCCACGATGGGAGTAGCTGGGAA
>PVJA010013212.1:22428-33848 GCA_004027025.1 Myocastor coypus | reverse complement strand
CGCCTGACGAGTGCCATCATCCTGCAACCGATGCTGCTAACCTAGGGGTGTGCGCTTTTCAGGACAGCTGGGTACTTGTGCTGAGCCACACACCTGCACCCCTACATCCGTAAGCCCATGCGCCACTGCCTGCAACTGACACTGCCATGAGCTCTGAGGAGATCAGAGAGCCCCGTGGTGACGCGGGGATCTTTGCTGCCGTGTGCCGCTCCTCCTTCTCCTCTCTGGGACTTTGACAACATTGCTGCATCAGCCTGGAAGCCCACACCGTCCTTCAGGAGAAAGCCTGGCCCCTCATCTTTTCTCCTCTATTTCTTCCCACTCCTCAGCTTTTCTGAAAAGCCTGCCTTGGCAATACTGGGACAGTTAGGTGCGCTGGAATTTTCTTTTGTGTGGTGCTGGACACTGACCCAGGGCTGAAGAACGCCAGGCAAGCGCTCTTCCGCCGGGCTACGTCTCTCTCCCCTTGTACTTTACTTTGAGGTCAAGTCTTGCGAAGTTGCCCGAAGCTGGCTTCGGACTTGCGACCCTCGGCCCAGCCGTGGGACCGCAGGTGTTCACCACCACGCGCAGCAAGTGCCCACGTTTCTGCGTCACAGACCCACCCTCCCAGCATTCTGTGACGTGCTTGGCCAGCTGCACCGCGGGGACCCCGTGATGCCTCTCTTCCTCCCATACAGTGCATGCTCTGACTGTGTCTCCTCTACCCCTGAGGCCAAGCTCTAAGAGTAAGTCTCAAGGACAATCTTGGGCCTGGGATATAGCTTATTGGCACAGTGCCTGCTTGATCAGCACAAAGTCCTGAGTTTGATTCCCGGTGCCAAGCAAACAAACAAAACCAGAAAGCTATCAAGCACCATCTTAACACTTAGCGGCTCCTCCCCTCAACGGCTAAAGCCCCTTCCCCCAGCCGCCTTGGCCTCCTCCCTTCATTCATTTCCCCACCCTTGAATGGCTGGATTTGTCTGAAGCTCCTGGACACCACGGAGCCTGACTGACAGATGGCCTTGCACTTTAAAGAGACACAGATGGGGCCGGTGAGATAGCTCAGTGGTCTAAAGCACCCGCTTACGCAAGCTCATGCAAACTTCGGCAAGCTCAGGCAAGCAGAGGAACCGTGATTCAATCCTCCGGGTTCATCAGCACCACATTCTGGGCTAGCCTCGCCCCCGGGCAGGCTGATCTGGCCATAGGAGGAGCAAAAGAGAGACAGAGGCAGAAAAGATGCAGCGGCCGGTGTTGCCAGCACAGGACTCAGAGGCCACACAGGAGGGAGCTCCAGCCAGGAGCAGGGGAGCCAGGGCCACGGAAACAGCCCAGGGAAACCCAAACTGAGAATCCCCACACTTGCGCTGCTGTCAGCCACAGGCACCAGTTATCGCTCCGTCCCGGATTCAGTGAATCCAAATAAATCTGGAACTCGGGAGGAAAAGAGAAGGGGGAGGTCCTAAAATCCTTTCGACCACCCAGAAACCCCAGGCGTTCGGACAGCCTGGCCTCCTCCCAGCCCTCACCAGGGACACGGTTACCTCCTTCTTCGCCCGCAAGCAGGACCGGCTTTTCTCAGCCTTTCGCAGGGTCTGACCTGTAGTGGTTCAAAAGCAGAGGCAGAGATTGAGGCAGTTTGGGGACAGCAAGTTTATCACCACGAAAGCTTTTTATTTGCAAACTGAGTAGACAGGACGGATCATAATCAAATGATTTTAAGAAAAAGTAGCCTACTATTATAATGGGGAAATGGCACACGTTCGAAATAGACCAACGGGCACACATGCCCGTTATTTGACTATAATGAACAAAGCTCTAGCCCTTTAATCTGGAACATTATCCGCACTGAACTGATGGACTGTAGTTTTCTCAGCCGAATTACATTTCTATTAAATTGTTTGGAATTATAGAAAGTGCCTCACACAAAAAAGCCTGCCACTGTGCCCACGTGCACATGCTGTGATGAGCGCGGACACAGGCGCCGCAGCAAGCCCCAGCCCCTGGCCCAGGTGACGGTGCAGGTGGGAATTAGCAGTAATCACCCACATTTGACATAACGGGCAATTTCAGAGAGAATTGTTGCTTTTCTCAGAGAACCTGACGAGTGGTGTTTGAAAGTGTGCATAAATTCAACAGAGAGAGAGACATCACAGTGCTGAAATGCGCTATTGCAAGTGCAGTCTGCACAGCCTGTACGCGCTGTCCACTGTGAGAGAACTCCTCGACGGGGATTAATAGGCTTTGCGGTTCTAAAGCATACAGCTGGAGTCGCCGGGCACTGTCAGGGCAGCTCCTAAGCCGCTCGATGTCACTCCCAAGTGGGAGTGTCACAGCCACACGTCCCAGGAGGCAGAAGCACTCCTAGAAGGCAGGAGCAAGAAGAGTGACAAAAGAGCTCGGGACAAGAGACGGGGAGCAAGCCTCAGGGGAAAGACCTTGGTCTTTGGACTGCTCCCTTCCCGTGTGTGGAGGAGCAGAGATCAGAGCTGGCGGTGAGGTCCTAGGGAGGACGCTCTCAACAAGGCCGGAACAGGGAAGGGGCAGATGTCGCGGGTGAGCCTCTGGCCATAGGCAAACTCTGGGGTCCGCAGAAAAGGGCTGCAAAAGGAGGGCAGCTGGAGAACTCAGGGAGGGCGTGGACTGCTGCATGGCATTGCAGTGCAGCGCGCGCCTTTTCAGCGACCTGATGCTGTAGCTCGGCCTTCCAACAGCCTCCAGCGGCCCACATGTTGAAGGCCAGAACCCCACGGCATGATGCTGGTGCAAGGTAAAAGAACACAGGGAGGTGGGCATGGCGGAAGGAAGGGGTCACTGGGAGCATGCTCCTGGGGGCGCCGTGGGCCCTGGGCCCCGGGCCCCTGTTCCTCTCTCATTCTCACAACGAGATGACTGGCTTTGCCCCTACTATGTGCTTCCCTGGAATGCGCTGCTTTATCACAGGTTCAAAAGCACTGGGCTGACTTCCCTAGACCAAAACTCCCAAAGCCCAAATAACCCTTCCCTCCTTTCCTATGGACGATCTCGGGTGTTTATTATAGTAACAGAGAGCTCGCAGCACATCCGCTCCACTCACGCTAACACCAAAGGCCAGTGAGAAAGAACCCTCAGCTGCATGGCTCTGGCTGTCAGCCCTAAGGTTGAGATGCATCAAGGAATCATTCAGTCCACATGATGCAGAGTCAAAAAGTGGAACAGAGCCAGAAGGGCCAGCGCAGGCTGGAGGCCAGGGCTGCTGACCACACCTCAGGGACGGGAGCAGCACCACAGCAAGTGAGATACTCGTGTGCCCAGCAGGGACCAGGGCCAGGGCAGGGAGGAGGGACAGCCAATCCAGGGGCCACACCCACACGCTGTCCAAGTCTGGGCAAGGTCCTTCCAAGTGCTGCTCACAGTGACTCCCGGGGATCGGCTTCTGGGGACAGCTGACCAGTCAGGAGGACTTTAGGTGAGTCACTGAATTGCTTGGGGCCATGGCTACCACCAATTTCTCGCTTGGTTTAATGGAGAGTTACATTGAATCATTCCTGGGCTTTTTTTTTGTTTTGTTTTTGTTTTGTCTTTTTTTTTTTTTTTTTGTCTTTTTGAGACAGAGTCTCGCTATGCAGTTGAGGCTGGCCTTGAGCTCACTTTTATAGCCCAGGCTGGTCTCAAACTCACACTGATCCTCCTGCCTCAGCCTCCCGAGTGCTGGGATTACAGGTGTGAGCCACCATGCCCGGCTTGAATCATTCCTGGGTTTACTTTCCGTCTCCTAAAATTCTCTCATACCAATAAATCGCAGTAAATAAATAAATAAATAAAACCCACGAAGGTAGACTATAAAAACAAAATATTAATACAGAAAACAGAGCTGAAGTACTGCTATTAGAAGGCAACTGTCTCTACTGGAGTTAATGAGAAGTGTTGGTATTCATTAAATTGGAAAATAATTTGCTTATTTTCTGATGAAGATAACTCGCTCTAATTATGAGCACTTGTTATCCAACCTTCCTGCAAGGCTGGATGCCTGTCTTTGTCCCCTGACCCACACCCTGGAGCCCGTCTCTCTTCCAGGCAGCTGGATGTGGAGACAGCGGCTTCCTGCCAAGGACAGCAGAGAGGTAATGGGGTTCCACTGCGCCTGTCTCCTGCACTTAGCATCTCCGGGCGGCTTCCTGCCCATGTCTCATTTATTCTCACAACAACTCAAGGAGAGAAGTGGAAGAAGGTGACATTAATATCCATATATGCTGCTTGCAAAATTAAAGGGGTGTTGCTCTGCGCATTGCAAGGTGACCTGCCCACATCCGCTATGAAGCAATAAATAAGCCTGGATGTAAATGGCACGTGTGTGCTTTGCTGTGTAGAATAGACGTGCGCCTGGGGAAAAGAAAAGAGAAGAGAATGCATGGAGTCTTTGTAAATGTGATACTATTCTGCCTGTGATTTCAGATAGGGTTCATCTGCACTTAGGATTTATGTTCAGTGGTTAGAAGGTTCTGGTACTTCAGTTTTATTCTGCTCCAGACACAGCTAATATTCACTGCTGTCACTTACAGGGGAACTCACATCTTCCTGGGATGGTTGTTTCTCGTCTTTCTTTATTATTATTATTTGGCACGGGGTCTCAGATTCATAGTGATCCCCATGTCAGCCTCCCCAGGGCTGGGATTACAGGTGTGCACCACCACGCCCAGTTTTGGGGCTGCCTGCACAGCACACCCAGAGGTTCTGGGGCCTGCACTGCATGCAGTGCCAGGGATCACACTCAGGACCTCGCACTTGCCAGGCAGATACTTACGCCACTGAGCTATTTCCCTAGCCCCCAACAGCCACTCCTTGAGACAGGTTGGCAGAGATTTTCTATAAAGGGCCAGATGGTAAATACTTTTGACTGAAGAACACAAGATCTCTGGTACAAACAAATCCTCAACTCTGCTATCGTGACACGGAAGTAGCCATAGATGATGTGTAAATCAATGACTGTGCATGCCTGTTCCAATAGCACTTCACTTGCAAAAGCAGGCAGCAGGCCAGATTTGGCTCTGCAGTCTAACTCTCGCTTGGTTTTGGATTTCATTTAATTAATTAATTATTTGGAGCTGTTGTTAGGGTCTGAACAACTCTTGGACGAGTAATGTTCCTCTCACTGGCATAAACCAATGAAAGAGAGGGCAGTGAACCAAGGACAAAGCATCGATCTGCTTGCTTAGGGGCACGGGAGGTGGCATGTTAAATGCCCTGGCGGAGTGTGCCCCTGGCCGCTGCTGTCACCACCGCTGTCACTGCCACTGCCGTCACCACCCCTCCCCTAGGGCTCATCTTCAGCTGAGGTGTACTGTGTTCCAGGCCCAGCACACCCCCCCACAGCTGGCCTGGTGGCCATGTCCCCCAAGGGCACGGAAACCCAAGCAATTAGGAAACTCACCCCATGTCACACAGCTGGCAGGCACAGAAAGTGACCCGTGTCTGTACAGTCCAGGCCCAGAGGCCTGCCCTCCTCACTACTGGGCTGCCCTGTCCCTTGGCCAAGTCCTAAAAGCCCAGCACATGAAAGCCAGCACGTGAATGGACCGGGGGAGGCCGAGTTGAGGAGTGCCTTCTGTGATTCGGCTTTTTAATGCGCTGTGGGCTCCCAGAGCAATTAATAAGCAGATTAGAAGAAAATGATTCCCCAGTGAAGACGGAGCTCCCTTCCAGCCAGATGCTTTCCCTGAGAAGATCTGGACCATGGCGAGGAGCAGAAAGCGCCGAGTGCAGAGGCAGAGGCAGCCTCGGCGTTAGGCAAGCGCTCCGATTTGGGCTTCGGTGCAAACCGCAGCCCATGCAGAGGCTCCCCTCACAAGGCTGGGGGAGCAAGCGGTGTGTGCCAGGCAGGGAAGGTGACTCCAAGGACAGGCAGTTCATTTCTTATTTCTGTTGCCCAAATACGAATGCTCAAGCCACACTCTTATTATGTACCTATGGAATTTAACTGCATGATGAATATCCTAGAGAGATAGACTACTTCCTCTCATCCCGAAGCTCGGTAACAGACACCATACTGCCGGCCAGAGCAGAGAACAGTGTGACCCATTGGGACAGTGGCAACGCATCTCAAAAGCACAAATGCCCACAAATGTGCTAGCAATAGCACTATGAGGATATGCTATGAAGAAACAGCTATGCAAGGTATTAGTGGTATCAGGATTTGCAGTAGCAATTATTAGAGAAAACCAGTAGGTCTGCTGTTAGCATACAGTTGAACACTGCAGTGGTTCCACACCCAGAATAGGCTGCTAGAAGGCTAGAAGACAGGACGAGTGAGCTCCTTGCAGTCTGCTCCTTAAGAGATGGCCAGACAGCCTTTGGCTGGGCACGGTGGCCCACGCCTGCCATCCTATTGCTTTGGGAGGCTGAGGCAGGAGGATCGCAAGTCCCAGCCCAGCCTGGGCACTTGCCGGGTAGATTACTGATGCTGGGCTTGGCATGGCTCAGAGCAGTGTTCTCCAGCCAAGCAGAGGCTTACAGTCACCCCGAGGTTACAATCATAGCATAGAATGCGCATTATGTAGCCTTTTCCGTTAAAATGTGAGGAAAGGAGGACATATACTCGGACTGGTTCTGGGGCACTTGTGAGTGATTCCTCGAGCTAGATACTTTTTATATTATTTTTATGTTTGAGGGATTTATTTAGATATATTTCCTGTTCCAAAAAACAAACTTTAAAAATTGGGAATCGGTTCTGGGTTGTGTCTAGTTGTCCCTGCAAAGCCTGCTGCATCATGGGACAGAGACTTCCAGAGTTTGAGATGAACTCACGACCCACTGGGATGATGGGTCTTAGTACTGCTGGGATTATGTGTGTGAGTGCTTCTCTCAGCTTGGAGAGGATAGCGTGAATGCAGCTTGAGAGAGACACACCTCCTCTCTGTCGCCATTCTTGCTGCTACTGCTCCATTCTGCTCTGCCTTCTTTGCTGCTTCCATGAAAGGCTGCCCTCTGCCACCCACGTGGCCCTCTGCCTTGGAGCCAGCAATGGCTGAGCATGGACTGAAACCTCCAAGTGACTGTGAGCTAAATAAAACTTTCCTTGCTTCACTGCAGGAGTTGGGTATTTTGTCCCAGCAAGCAGAGAAGAGTAACTGAGACGGGGTCTAAAAGCTGACTGAATATTTCGTGGAAGTGCAGGCTGAACCCAGGCTCTTTGCACTGAGCTCCACCTTTACCTGTTCGTTTTTTTGTAATCAAATAAGGTTTATGGCACTACGTAACTTCAGCAAATTTTCAGAACACACAAATGCTGCGTATCTTGTGCAAACCCTGTGTTTACAAATGTGAAGCGCGTCAGCACGGGCTCCGAGATAATGAAGGGTCTCTCCTAGGCGGGGCTGAGCCCTTAGTCTTCTGCTGCTGAACCACACTGGGGTGGGGAGAGGGAGCCCAAGAGTCCCAAGGAGAAGGCACCTTTGCTGAAGGACCAGCCATCCACTCCCTACCCTTCTCCTGCCCCCTCGCCCCTGAAGCTTCATACCCTGCCTGCTTCTACCTGGCCCATCATTTAATTTTTTTTTTTTTTTTTTTTTTTTTTTTTCTTCTGAGACAGGGTATCTCTAAATCACTAAGTTGTTCAGTTCAAGTTGCCTTCAAACTTGGACCCTCCTGCCTCAGCTTCTTAACACTGATTTATTCATTTTCTTTTCTTTTCCTACAGGGAATCAAACTCAGGGATCTTGCCCTTACCAGGCAGGCTCTGTGCAGCCGAGCTATATCTTCGGCCCCGATTTAACGTTTTAAAAACATAATATGATGAGAAACGCCTTAGACTCTGTTGGGCCAGGCCCAGAGGGGCAGGCAGTCTGTCAGAGAGGGAGAACAGCAGCCATGAACTCAGAAGCCCAGAGCTTGCCCGCAAGAGCACACAGTGTTTTCAGAGGACAAAATGCCTTCCTGTAAGAGATCAATCTGCAATGCGTGAGAGATAAGATTGAAACCGTGACAAAACAGTGTTTCTGGAAATGGAATGAACAGTTTCTTAGCTGAGACAATGGCCCACGGGTGACCTGCTCATTTACTTGAGGGCAAAGATTTTTATAAAATGGCTGGAGAGGATAAGAGGGGGAAAAGCACAAGAGCTAAAGGGAAGGCGAGCTGGGCCCGTCATCCAGTTCGGCTGGGGTGGGAAACACTTGCGCTGAGAACCAGCTACCGGGGTTTCCTGCTGAGGCTTCCAGGGGTGGGCGGCCTTCGGGATTTCCTATCTTCAGCCACAACGTGGCTGTCTCAGAGAAGTAACGCAATTTGCTCACGGTCATGAACAAGACAGGGAAAGACTTGGGTTAGAACCAGTCATCAGTTCCTAAATGATACAGCATAACAACTGTTTGTTTTTTTTAAGGGAAGGGTCCACAGGGTGTTCAGGGTCTCACTACTGGATGGACTCATAGTGGGACTACAGTGATCCGCCTGTTTACAGCCTCCCAAGAGCTGAGATTACAGGCGTGCACCACCATGCCCAATCCCAGGGATCCAACCCCCAGCCCCTGTGCCTGCCTGGAGGTGCTTAACAACTGCTCTTAATATTTACACTATATTCTGCCCTGCGAGTAAAGTGCAGAGGGTATATGCAAACACTATACCGAATTAGATAAGGGACAAGAGGATCCTTGGGGTTTGGTGTTGCAGGAAGGTTCTGGAACCAATCCCCGACAGCTATCCAGCTTTTTCCTCTTTTTTGTTACATGGAACCCAGGGGCTTCACGCTGAGCGGCACTCCCCAGTGGATTTTTCCTTTTCAGTGCGAGACAGGGTCTCCGTACGTCACTACGCTGCGCAGGCAGGGCTTGGCATCGCAATCCTCCTGCTTATAATCCGAGTGCGGGATTATAAGCAGGTGCCAGCATGCTTAGCTAATTATGTTTATCTCCATGCCATAGACCCCTTCGGAGGGCACTTTTTAAGAACATCTCCTAAAAACAACAGAAATCTGCAGGACAATTCTAGAGCCCTGGCATCACAAAGCACATTCTCTTCCACTCCAGTTCTGGGTCTTTAAGTTACACTCCGCCTGCTGAAGCCTGAAACAATATTCCTGTCACTCTTCCTTTGCATTTTCTGTGTAACTCGAAATCCCAGGGCCCAGTTTACTGCCAAATTACCTGAGATAAACAAGGCATGCTCAGATCCTCTTTTCCTTTGCAAATCCAAACAGCAGCTGGCAGCTACAAATGGTTATTTATAACCTGCACACCGTTACTCGCACTTGCATGGCTCCGAAATGCTTAGCCAAGGGCTCCCTGGCTGGCTGCATAATTAGACAAGAGCCTGGGGACTGCTTTGCAGGGGCAAAGGGTGCAGGTGCCGGGTCACGGCCCGCCTGACCTGGCTGGCTCAGCCGCACATGTGTGGAGGCCTCTTCGCTTCGACTTCACCTAGGTCTATGGTCAGAGTTAAGAAGACACGCAAGGCGCTTAGGGCACAGGGTGCAGGCAGCTGAGTTCCTGCCCCCACATCGGCTCACCGCTCAGGGGTTTCAGTGAGTTCTGGAAGCTGGCTCCCGGACCCATCCCCAGCCTCTCTCCTTCCTCATGGCCACCTAACAGGAGTCCAGGCCCTCATTTTTGTTCAGATTTTTCCATGGCAGAAAATAAAAACAGACCACATCACTCGCTTGCTTGTTTACCTCTGTGCCCTGTTGTTTACTTCTAGAGACCCCCAAACTCTTGGCCCAGCTGAGCAGTCTGCGCCATCCAGCCTGACATCATGGGGCTCCTCTCCTCCCAGAGTACACATCTGCAGGCTTCCTGACTCCACCTCAGAGCCCGGGCCTTCTTTCCTTCTTTCTGGGGCACTCTGGGTCCCACTCCTACAAGGGCTCCTCCTGACCAACAGCTCAAGGGGCCCACCTCCTCCAGCCTGCTGTCCCTTAGCTAAGTGGCTGATCCATTCCTATGGTCTTACCCACTAAACCCCAGGTCCGTGAAATCAGAGGCTGCAGGATGGCTTTTTTTTTTTTTTTAATTGTTAAATCTAAAAAAAAAAAAAAAAAGTTTTATGTGGCATAGTATCTCACTAGCTTGGACTCCTAGTGATCTGCCTGTCTCAGCCTTCCCTGCACTGGCATTACAGGCACGTACCACCATGCTTGTCGCCGGCACAGCATGCAGTACCAGGGATGGAACCTGGGTCCTTGCGCTTGCTAGGCAGGCACTTAGACTGGCAAGCTGTTACCTCAACTCCAAGATGGCTTTATTATCACTCAACTCCCCAAACCTGGCAGTGGGCCTCACCCAGGGGAGGGATCAGCAGATGTTTCTGGAACTGACCAAGGCGAGTGACTGAATTTCTGAATGGATGCCGCCAGAAGGGAGGGGAGGCGTGATTGCGAGCGGCAGTAAAGACCTCACCTTCCCTTGCAGCAGGCTTTCCTTACCCTTTCCCTTGCTCTCTCGGAGCTGGTGCAACAAAATATGACATCGTAACTCGGATACTCCATTGGACGTAATTGGAAAATATTGATTTCTTTCCGTTTGAAATAGTAAAGATAAGTAAATGCCACACTTCTGTAATCTCATCGGTGGCTCATGTGACAGCACAGCTGCCAAGCTGAGATTGATGTCGGTCCGGCTCTGCACCCATCACACAAGCCCCTTAACATGCCCCTACTCCTTTCCCCACCCCGGCTCCCGGCAGGAGACGTGGAGAACTCTGAGATTGTGAGCAGGTGCACAGGTCCACAGCAAAGGGTCTCTGGCGGCTTCACATCCCAAAACTGATCTGCCAAATTGCCCTGAAAACTATGGGAAATGGTGCATGAGACCCATCAGGATCCTAGGGAAACGGGCGCATAACTTCCCCACAGAGCTTATTTTTATTAAGCACCTGCTAAGGGCCACGCATCCATTTGGTTTTCACAGCAGCCCAAGTAAAGGTCCTCTGACACATTTCTATTTCAAGTTGCAGAGGCCTGGACTCTGATGAGAAGGACAAAGCGATGCCCGCTACAGTCGTGCAGTAGGTTGTAAGTTCGAGCCTGCACCCCCTCAGTCCCACTCCACATCTTGGACCCATTTCCACTCCTCTGGGGAGTCAGGCGGTCGGGTGGTGAGCAGTGCCACGGAAAGAGGACAGGAGAGCCTCAGCCTTTGTCCCAGTTTTCCATGGCTTCCTTCTGCATGTTGAAAATGAAATCCATGGGGCCTGCAAGATAGCTCAGCAGTCTAAAGTGCCTGCTGAGCAACTGCAGGGACCGTGGTTCAAAGCCTGACAGCACATGCTATGCCAGCCTCACCCCCAGGGCAGACTGAGCTGGCCATAACATAAATTAATTAATTATTTTTAAAAAAGAAAATGAAATCTTTTTTTTTTTTTTGCCTCAGTACTGGGGATTCAACCCAAGGCTTGCACAACTATCCCTAGGCTCTTTTGAGGGCTGGAGCTTGCTGTTTAGATTGCTGAACCCCCCCCCCCCCCCC
>PVJA010013212.1:11575-22328 GCA_004027025.1 Myocastor coypus | reverse complement strand
TAGCTGAGTGTGGTGGTGCACGTGTGTGATCCCCACACTCAGGATGGTAGGGCAGGAGGATGCTCGCAAGTTTGAGACCAGCCTGGGGTACAAAGTGAATTCCAAGCCAGGCTGAACTGCATGGTAAGACTGCACCTCAGAAAAATGAAAGGAAGTGAAGTGAAATCTTGTCTCCGAGGTGGTGAGAGGCAGACTTGTGACATGCACGGGGTTTGGGACCATGGAGACCTGGGGAGGAGGAGGTAGGGCACTGCACTTGAACAGATTTAGCTGGGGCTCCCCTGCTCCTGGACTGTGCAACAGCCCAAGCCTTGGCCTTCAGTGATCGCGGCTCCCCGGGGATGGACAAGTGCACAGACGTTTGTCTGGAGTTTAGCTTTAAAAAAAAAAGAGTTTTTAGCCAACAGTAAAGCTTGGGAGGTCTCACATTTTGAAATCCTCAGTTCTGGATTATTGTGAAAAATAGAAAGATCCAGAAGTGCAGGGCTTCGCTGAGCTGCCTGCTGACGCTGCCAGGCGCTCAGGGCAGCAGCCTGCCAGATGGCACGGTGTCCTCCGATTGCCACCCCCACCCGTGCTGCCTGCCTCTACCACGGAGGTCAGGTCCAAAGTACTGGTTTCTCACCAGGTCTGGAACAGCTCTCCCTACAGTGGGGGTGACCATGTGGGTTGGTGAGTGCCATGGAGCTGGGTCACCACCAGCCTCCTCCTCGTCAGGGCAGCTGCACTTGGCCAGTGCGCTGATGGGCACCGCTGAGCAAAGGGCATCACTGCCCCTCCAGACCACGTGGCTCTTGGTCGCAGGAGACAGACACACAGCTGTCTTTTTAAAGCTGACACAGGGGTGCCACATGCACCAAGAAGCTGGTGACAGCAGACTTCTTCATGACATTGAGTATTCCAGAGAACGTACAGCATTTAGGGGTTGGAAGAAGTCACCTGGAGGGCTGGGGAAGTGGCTCAGCAGGCTAAGCGCCTTCCTGGCAAGGGCAGGGACCTGGGTTCCATCCCCCGTACTGCATTCCATGCTGGCCCCAGAATCTCAGGTATGCCAGCTGGCCACTGAAACCAGGCAAAGCAGCACACACCTGTGATCCCAGTGCCCAGGAGGCTCAGACAGGACACTCAATATGGCTGAGTTGTGTAGTGAGACCCCGTAACAAATGCATACACACATACATACATACAGACAGACAGATTATTTTTTTAAGTCGCCACAAGCAACATGATGACATAAACTGCCCACGACTGTCATCTATATTACCAGGACTTGTAGCCCTCCACGTTTGTGGCCCCTGCATGGGATCCACAGGGCTCTGAGATACTTCTGCAACCCCAAAATGCAATTCTGGGTTAGACCTGTCGAGTCCCTTCTGCCTCTATCTAACCTTCTGTGATTTTAGGAGGGTTCATAAAATCTATTTAGCTTTGTTCTGTCTCTGTCTGTCTGTCTCTCCTTCCTTCCAAAAAGGGTCCCACTATTTCAAGCTGGCCTGGCCCACTATTTGAACCCAGTGATGCTGTTGCCTCAGCCTCCGAGGTGCTAGAATTACAGCCCATGTGCTACCACGTCCGCCCAGAGCACTCCGTTTATTCCTTTTTTATGTATTTGGTACAGGGCCTGCAGGGCCTCACTATGTAGGTCATTCTCGTAGTGACCCTCCTGTTTCCAGCCTTCCAAGTGCTGGGATTACAGGCACGTGCCACCACGCCCAGTCTCAATCACATCTTAGCATGCACCCCCCACCCCAGGCTGGTACAGCATGCCTGGGATCAAACCCTGTCCACTGTGCTCTACCTAAACAGATGCTTTAGTCTGCTGACCTATCTGGCCAGACCATCACTCTGCTTTCTTTGGTTGAGAAAATAAACACTGCACTGCAGAGGCACGGAGGAACGTGTGGCAGCCCTGCAGCTGAGCAGGTGCCCACGGCGCTCCCACTTCCTGCCTCATGCTCCCATAACTCAGCTATCCCCAAAGGATGTTATGCCAGAGGGTCCCTCGGCCAACGGTGGTCAGGGCAGCAGTGGGCTCCAAAGCCGGGCAGGAAATGGGAGCCAGACTGACGTTGCTGGGACAGGAAATGAGGACGGGGAACTGGAACAGCAGTTGAAAAGCAGGGGGATTCTGTGGGGGACACAAAGGCATCTAGGGTGGGACGTGGGGTGAACTATTCTGAAGGACAGCGTCTGGGCAAACCGCAGTTGTGCACTGGAGGAAAAGGAGCTGCCCAGGCCTCTAGAAGAGCAGCCAGGGGCGGGGCCAGAAGCATTTTCTCTGGTGTTTGGAGACGGGCCAGCAACTCACTGGGGGACAAAATGGTGATCTCCTTCCTGGTTACAGTATCAACCCAGCAAACACCCGTGTGCCAGGTACTGGCCCTGCAAAAGAACTAGAGTGCAGAAAGGCACCGAGTCCCCCAAATATGCGACACAGCAATGCCTGGGAAGCTGCCTCAGGGGGTTCCCGCTCCAGGCCATGCCCACCCCTGTAGCTTAGAGCGTCAAAGTCCACAGCTGGCAGGGAACACAGCCTGGGCATGGCCGGCAGGAGGGGAGGGGACGTGGTGTGGACAGTGGATTCCTGAGGTGCCTGCCTGTGCAGAGGCAAACTCTCCATGCCTTCGGGAGCGTCGGACGTCCAGCACGGCACACAGGCACTTGGTGGCCAGCACCACCAGCCAGAGGGGCCAGCCATCAGCACACGTCCAAGGCCAGGGGTGGGCATGGCTCCCAAAGCACCTCTTTTATTAGGAGACTGGAAAATCAGGTTTCTATATGAAGTCACTATCTTGAATATGGAAAAAGAAATGCATCTACAGACCCAACACAGCCCAGGGTAAAACCTCTGGGCAGGGGTTGGTTGAGTAGCTAAGTGTGAGGCGAGTGGGGGAGGGGGGGCTCGTTCCCTAGAGGAATTCTGCTATCAAAACTGAGGGATGGCGGACCACATAGCTCAGTGGATTAAAGCACCTGCAAGCAGGCACAGGGGCTATGGGTTTGATCCCTGGCCTGCTGTGCTGCCCTGCCCCACCCCGCCATGGAGGCTGGCAATTGAGACTGGGCTTGGTGATGTGTGCCTGTAATCCTAGCTCTTGGGAGGCTGTACACAGGGGGATCACCACAAGTCTGATCTAGTAGTGAGACCCTGAACACCTTGTAGATCTTTCCCTAAAATACAAAAAAAAAAAAAAAAAAAAACTGAGGGACCACAGGGCTAAGGCTGCAAGGGCCAGGCTGTTTAAAACTCCCAGAACAGCGAGATAGCTCGGTGAACTAAAAAGTGCGTGCTTAGGCAAATGCACGGACTACGGTTCGATCCCCGGCATGTGCAGAGTCTGGGCATAGGCACGTGCCTGTAATCTCAGCACTGGGGAGGCTGAGAGCAGGAGGATGACCACAGTTCAGGCTGTGTAGTGAGACCCTGCAATGACCAAATACTTTATTGATTGATTTTAGGGAAGGGTCAACAGGGTGTTTAGGGTCTCACTACTAGACTGGACTAATAATGATCCCCCTGTTTATAGCCTCCCAAGAAGCCGCACCACAGGCTCACGCCATCACACGCAAGCTCCCAGTCTCAACTGCCATCTCAGCATGCCCTGGAGGCCCCTGTGCCTGCCTGCAGGCACTTTAATCTGCTGAGCTATTTGGCAGGCCCTTCATTGGTATTTTCAAGGAGGTACAATTGGATATTTTTGTCAATAAATTGAAATTTCCAGTTTTTCAAGGTTGACAACCAATTCAACTGTTGAAAAACTAAGCCCTTATGGACCAACTAAATGTGCCTGGGAGCCGATTCTGCCATGAGATCTTTATTTTGCAACCCTGATATAAAAATTCAATTTTTACATCCCCAACTACATATTTTGAAATTAAAATGTTTATTTTTTAAATTTTAAAGAGAAAAAATAAAATTTCAAAACAAGATAACAGAAGAGTAACAATGGTGAAAACATTGGGCCTTGCTAGCTCTAAATCAGTCGGAGTACAAGACATAGACATCAAATTATCCAGACAATATTAGCACAAACTTTTTCAATGAATTAAGAGGAATTAGTAGTATAGCTACCTTAACTATCTTGTGTCTGTATATAGACATATTCTTGTTTTTCTCTTCCTTTTCTTTTTTCTATGCCAATTGCTTTCTTTTTTAAAAATATTTTATTTATTTATTTATTCATTCATTCATTTATTTATTTGGTACAGGGTCTTGCTACGCAACTCGGACTCATTTCTATCCTCCTGTCTCAGCCTACCCAGTGCTTGGATTACAGGCATGTGCCCCCACGCCCAGTTTTGGGACTGGCGCAGCACAGAGTGCCTGGAACCAGCATGGCATGCAGTACTGAGAGTCAAACCCAGGTCCTGGCACCTGCCAGGCAGATGCTTAAATCCCCGAGCTATCTCCCCAGCTCCTGTTTCCTTTTTTAAGATCACATTTTTAAACATATCTTTTAAAGCGTTACAGCAAAGCTCATTTTCCCCCCAATGCTGGGGACCAAACCCAGCTCACTACAGATGCTGGGTGAGCACGTGGGCCTTAGATACAGCTGCAGCCCCAGAAAAGCCCTGAGCACACCACAGTGCATCCCCATGTTGCCTACACTGGGATTTGACCTTGGGGATCTCCAGATCTCAGTGCGCAGAACTCAGTGACATGTTACTGGATCACTGAATAAATGTCATATAGAAGCCAGGCGTAGTGGCTCACGCCTGTAATCCCAGCACTCGGGAGGAGGCTGAGGCAGGAGGATTGGTGTGAGTTCGAGACCAGCCTGGGTTACAAAAGTGAGCTTAAGGCAAGCCTCAACTGCATAGCGAGACCCTGTCTCAAAAAGACCAAAAAAAAAAAAAAAAAGTCATATAGAAAAATAAGCAAAACATAGTGTGTCACGTTCCTGTAAGCCAGTGGTTCTCAACTTTTCTAATGCTGTGACCCTGCAATACAGTTCCTCATGTTGCAGTGACCCCAATCCAAAAAATAATATTGGTGGCTACTTTAAAACTGTAATTTTGCTACAGTTATGATTTGGAATGTAAATACCTGATATGCATTATGTATTTTCATTGCTACAAATCAAATGTAATTTAAACAATGATTAATCACAAAAACAATATTTAATTATATGTTGAGAAATATTTATTACTAATTCCAATAAATAACATTTCACCATGGCATAGCATGGGTTTAAAAAGCCATCAGAAATATGTATTTTCCAACGGCTTTAGGCGACTCCTGTGTTTTGGTTGTTCGACCCCCGCCCGGGTCCTGATCCCACAGGTTGAGAATTGCTGCTGTAAGCTGAAGTGACAGGGTGGAATGGATGCTGAGAACGACTGAGCCAGAGAGCAGGACTGAAGCAGAGAGGAAAACGCTGAAAGCAGGCTGTGGCTACCCTATGTATAACCCCAGCACTTCAGAGGCAAAGACAGAAGGATCCCCGAATCTGAGGCCAACCTGGGCTGCACAGTGAGTTCAGTACCACCCTAGACTACAAACTGAGGCCCAGTCTCAAAAGAAAGTGAGGGGGTAGGGAGACAAAGGAATAGACCCGAGCCTCTGGGCAGCAGTCTGAGCTGACGGCGCACACCCACAACAGACTGTTTATCATCACTGAAAGCTTTGCCATTACTGAAGGCCAGCAAGGTAGCTCAGTGGAATAAACGCCTGCTTAGTCCTTATGCAAGCATAGGGGCCAGAGTTCAATGCCTAGCACCATATGCCCTGCCAGCCCTGACCCTGGGCATGCTGAGCCCCAGTTGGGGCATGGTAGCACAGGCCTGTGGTCCCAGTGCTCGGGAGGCTAGGACAGGAGGATCACTATGGGTCCGAACTACATAGTGAGACCTTGTACAAAATTAGCTTTTGCTTGGTTTATTTTAAATATATTTAGTACAAGGTTTACAGGGTGTCACTACATAGATCGGACTCATAGTGATCCTCCTGCTTTCGGCCTCCCAAGCCCTGGGATGACAGGTGTGCACCCCCACACCCAGTCTCAGTTGCCTCTCAGCGTGTCCCGGGGGCAGGGCTGGCACAGCATGTCGGGGATGGGACCCCAGTCCTGCACCTACCTAAGCAGGTGCTTTACTCCGCTGAGCTATCTGGCCGCCTGCATGGTTTATTTTAGAAGTCCAGTGCTCTATCCATTGCATAATGGAGTGACCTGGTTTATTTTAAATGTAAGAGCAACAGACAAGTCACACGGAGGAGCCCAGTTAAGTATTGCACGAGCACAGAAGACACCAGGTGCGCTGACAGTGTACTTTCAGCAAAACTTTACAAACTCAACTACTGCCTATCTTGCAGTTTGGGATTATTTGGACAAATGTGGCTAAATTTCATCTTGGTGTTATTAATTCTTTGGGAAAATTTGCTAAGCAAATGAACAGTACAAGCAGGGGAAATGGTATTTGCTGAGAGGGGAGGAAGACCAAATGAACCACTTTAAAATCTTTTCTAACTGCACTGATGTGAACTTTTGTCTGATTATTATGTTCCTCAACACCGGTGAGCTTTTTCCAAATCACCTCACTTAGAAAAATTTGTATTTCTTTATTTTTTATATTTGATACAGGGTCTCACTACACAGCTTGGATTCATAGTGATCCTCCTGTTTTCAGCCTCCCCAGAGCTGGGTTACAGATGTGTACCATCATGCCTGAACTGGTGGCTGGCTCAGCACAGCTGGGGTGCAGCTGGCTCAGTAGGTGGTGCTGGGATCAAACCCTGGTCCCTGTGCTTGCCTAAGCAGGCACTTTAGTCTACTGAGCTATCTCACTGGATCCCAACAATGTGACTTTAAAACAAAGATGAACAGACTGTCTTGGGTGGAGAACAACTGCAGTGCCAATACCTTCATGAAATAATTAACGTCAAGTACTGGCTTTTATCTCTACAAACAGCGCCTCAGCAGAAGCAACGCTGTCAGCAGTCTGCAGTCAGGCCGATGGCAAATAATGATATCGTCAGCACCCATTAGGAACCCTTTCCTGTACCCCAGCCAAGATGCTAACAGCTTTCGGGGACCGACCATCTCCGGAAATCCACAGAACCAGGTATACCATCATCTCTTCTCACTGACAGGAAAATAGAGGGTCAGGAAGGCCAAGGGACAGAGCTGAGATTCTGATCTAGGGCTACAAAGCCTCCCCAACCCTGAAGGCTTTACACACTCTGTAACAGCTGCTCAAAGTCAGAACCTGCCAGAATGTGAACAGTTGGGACAATTTGCAGAAGAGGCTGAACTACAGGGCCGTCTGCGAATACTTGTTAGACATTTAAGTTTAAGTGAGTTTAGGAAATAGATGTCCATTTAATAAGGACAAGCTTCGCTTAGCTAGTTGCCTAGAATTGCAGTTCATTAAAGCATGATTCATTTTAAATTTTTTTTTTTTTTCTTGTTTCAGAACCTTTGTTTATTCATTCATTTTTATGGCCGGCTCAGCCCACCCCGAGGCCAGGCTGGCGCAGCATGTGGTGCCGGGGATCGAACCGTGGTTGCTGAAGCCGCCCAAGCTTTCCCAAGCAGGAGCTTTAGACCACTGAACCATCCCACCAGGCCCCAAAGCATGATTCATTTTAACCAAGAGATCCATGCTTGGAACAATTAGATGTAAATCAGGTTTTATCAGTTTTCTTTCTTTCTTTCTTTCTTTCTTTCTTTCTTTTTTTTTTTTTTTTTGTTTTCGTGTATGCAGTACAGGGTCTAAAGGGTCTCACTACACAAATCAGACTTGTAGTGATTCTGTGTTCAGCCTCCCAAGTACTGGGATTATAGGCGCGTGCCACCATGCCCAGTCTCAATTGCCATCTCAGCATGCCCTAGAAGCAGGGCCAGCACAGCACACCAGGGATCGAACCCAGTCCCTGCATCTGCCTTGGCAGGCACTTTAATCCACTGAGCTATCTGCCCAGCCCTAAATCAGGTTTTAAAAACTGTAATGGAAAACAGGATCCTTTGAAGGTTAAATGTAATCTCAGGGTACTTTCTTACAGTTAATGTTTCTGTTCTAAAAATATGCAGATTTCTCCATAGGGTTACAGTAATATTCTGAGTGTCCAAGATAATAAATGATTAGGAGTGATAAAAGCTAGGTGTGTTGGCATACCCTGTAATCCCAGCAATCTAGAAGGCTGGGGCATGAGCTTACAAGTTCCAACCAGCCTGAGGAACTTGGCAACCTGTCAAGATCCTGTCTTTTTTTTTCTTTTGGAGACAGGGTCTTGCTATGCAGTTGAGGCTGGCCTTGAGCTCACTTTTGTAGCCCAGGCTGGTCTTGAACTCGCACCAATCCTCCTGCCTCAGCCTCCCAAGTGCTGGGATTACAGGCGTGCGCCACCACGCCCGGCTAAGATCCTGTCTTTTTTTTTTTTTTTTTAAAGTATTATTTATTTATTATTATTTTTTTCTTATTTCAGAACCCTTGTTTGTTTATTCACTCATTTTTATGGCCTGCTCAGCCTGCCCCAAGGGCAGGGCTGGCGCAGCATGTGGTGCCGGGGATCGAACCTCAGTCCCTGAAGCTGCCCAAGCTTCCCCAAGCAGGCGCTTTAGACCACTGAGCCATCCCGCCGGGCCCCATAAGATCCTGTCTTAATATAAAAAGATTAAAAAGGGGTGGGCATGTTGTTCAGTACAAAGACCCTGTGTTCAATCCCTAACATGAGGTATGTGTGTGAGATAAACCAGACTACTTCACTGTAGCAATATCAGCCAAAAGCCTTGGGTCCCTGGGGAGCAAACAACAAAGAACAGAACCTAAGGAAATGTGTTGCCCCATCCCAGCAAACTGAGATACAAAGAACAACAAAGTCCTGGAGGCGCCCTGACTGGTCTGAAAGAGAATATAAACAGCAGCTTGTTTACACCTAATTAGTTACGCACATTCCTCAGCCTGTTTGTAGACCTCAATAAATGTGAGAAGTTTCCCTGGCTCAGGACTCACTTAGAGCTTGAGCGTCCTCTGTGGCTTTAGTAACCCAGTCTTGCAGCCCTTTCTTTCGGCTCCAACTGATGACATACAACTAGCATGTCTCAAAACACGTGTCACGGTTCCTGAGCATTAGAAGGGTTCTACAAAGACGAACATTTTCATCATATGTCTAGGACTTTTCCACCATTATTGAGATTTGTACTAAGGAGGCAAAGCCACCTGTACCCCTGGGTTAAGGTCCAACTGTCTTCACAAAAGCAGCCACAACAGCAGCATTGCCGCGGACACTCCAGCAGGAGTGAGTCTGGCTGCCATGGCCCCAGCTGCGCTAGTGGCTTACTGTATCTTAACTGCCACACACGGCAAACAAAGCAACCGTTTTCACTGAAGAATGTCCTGATCAAACAGTAAATAAAAACTTTATTAAATTTCAGCCCCTGGCCGGGTCATGGTGGCACATGCCTACAGTTCCAGCACTTGGGAGGCTGAGGCAGGAGAATTGGTGCGAGTTCGAGACCAGCTCACAAAAAGTGAGCTCATGGCCAGCCTGAACTGAATAGCAAGACCCTGTCTCAAACAAGGCAAAAAGAAAAAAAAAAAAAATTTCAGCCCATGAATGCTCATCTTTTCAATATTGTGCCCCGTGAGAAAATGGAATTTATGCATAAAATCCTTCTGTGAGAAGCCAAGCTAGCTGGTGCCAGAAAACACTTGCCCCATTACCCGAGTTGCCAGATGAACTGAGTACATGTGGAGCAACATGTCATTTTTTATTTGAATGAACAATAATAGGCAAATTATAGCTATTTAGGCTTCAGTATTTAACACAGCTTTCACAGCTATGAATGAACTGAACCTGGGACTTTAAGGAAACAACTATCAGTTACTCCAGTTGTTACCAATGGAACACTTAAGTGAAAGCGAGGGAAAAATACCTTTCCATTTGAATGTCTTTTGTTTTTCTGGAGACAGAGTCTCAGTAGGCAGCTCAGGCCAGCCTCCAACTCATTATGTAACCCAGGTTGATCTGGAACTCATGGTTAGCCTCCTGCCTTGGCCTCCCAAGTGCTGGGATTACAGGTGTGTGCCACCGAGCACAGCATTTTATTTAGTATCGGATAATGACATTTCCAATGTCATCCTCTGAAAGGTGTGCGTAATTTGTGGATCATTTTCAAAGTGAGCAATGGTTGATTTTTTTTTTTAATTTTTCAAAAATTATTTTATTTTATTATTATTTTTTTCTTGTTTCAGAACTTCTGTTTATTTATCTTTACAGCCGGCTCAGCCTGCCCTGAGGGCCGGGCTGGCACAACATGTGGTGCCGGGGATCAAACTGCGGTCCCTGAAGCTGCCCAAGCTTTCCCAAGCAGGTGCTTTAGACCACTGAGCCATCCTGCCGGGCCCAACAATGGCTGATTTTGCACAATAGGTTAAATTAGCAAATCAAAGGACAGAGAAACTAATGGATGTCAATGTAACATAATTTGTTGTTGCAGGTACAAGTCTCAGGGCCCGCCAGATAGCTCAGTGGGCCACAGCGCCTGCTTAGGCAGAGCTCAGCTGCAGGTCTAATCCCCAGCATGCCTGCCAGCCCCAGCCCTGGGGCTCTCTGAGACAGTAATAAGACTGGGCAAGGCGGCACGCCTGTAATCCCAGTGCTCAGGAGGCTGAGGCAGGAGGATCACTAGAGTCTGATCTACAGTGTGAGACCCTGTACTAAAATTAAAAAAAAAAAAAAAAAAAAGAAATAGCAGAAGTAAGGAGTCTATCATTCTTTCTTTCTTTTTTTTAATTTTAGTACAGGGTCTCA